>BJBW01005125.1:26532-89286 GCA_004320125.1 Scolopax mira
CCAGGGATGGGGCAGCCATGACTTCCCTGGGCAACCTGTTCCAGTGTCTCACCACCCTCACTGTAAAGAATTTCTTTCTGGTGTCTAATCTAAATCTCCCCTCTTCCAATTTACAACCGTTGCGCCTTGTCCTGTCTCTCCACTTCCTCATAAAGAGTCCCTCTCTGGATCTTCTGTAGGCTCCCTTCAGATATTGAAAGGCTGTTATAAGGTCTCCTGAGAGCCTTCTCTTCTCCAGGCTGAACAACCCCAGCTCTCTCAGTCTGTCTTCATAGGAGAGGTGCTCCAACCTCATGGCCCTCCACTGGACCTGTTCCAACAGGTCCATGTCTTTCCTGTGTTGAGGACTCAAAAGGTGGACATGGTACTCCAGGTGGGATCTCACGAGTGCAGAGTAGAGGGGTAGAATCATCTCCTGTGACCTGCTGGCCACACTTCTCTTGATGCAGCCCAGGACAAGGTTGGCTCTCTGGGCTGCCAGTGCACATTGCCTGCTCGCGTTGAACTTCTCATCCACAAACACTCCCAAGTCCTTCTCCTCAGGGCTGCTTTCCAGCCATTCTCCGCCCAACCTGTATTTATGCCTGCAATTGCCACGTCCCAGGTGCAGGACCCTGCACTTGGCTTGATTGAACTTCATGCAATTTGTACAAGCCCACCTCTCCAAGTCCCATACCAAGATGTCCCTCACCAGGTCTGTGTCCAGAGCAGTGCTTTCAAGAAGCCACTGTTCTGCTCTTACCACCCGTAAATTTGTCTATACTTGAATCCAGCTGTACTCTGCAACCCCCATGACAGCTGGCACCAGGTTGAACTGGTCAGTGATTTTTTCCTTGAGTGAGAAATCCAGCCTGATCTTTATCTGCCATTTGCTAAACCACCTCCTAAACCGTAAAGCCCTGGCAGCGACCAGCCCAGGGCTCGTGGTGGCGTTGGGAGCCACCTCGCCCAACTACACAGGGCTCGTGTCTCTGCGAGAATGACCACAGGCTGTTTAGAGAGGCGCTCTGAATTTCATACTGCAAATAACCCCAGTGATACTGTAACTCGGAAAAGAAATACACGACATGCATTTCACGATGGCATTTCTTTGATTGTTCTTAATTGCATTTGACTCGCCAGCACAGACTCCAAATTAATGAGCTCTTATAATACCACGGAGCCTGGATTATAAACTTAGACAGCAACCAAAACAGTCATGATAATGAGCCACACGACGGTGACTCTTTTCCCTCTCAGCTCTCCCTTTTCTTCTCACCTCCCTCCTGACTTGCAGCAGGAGCAGGGCTGTCTGCTTGCCTTGCTGTGATGGATTTCAATTCCCTCCACCGTCCCCAGTATTTGCTTTCAAAAGCCTGACTTTTCGGAGGAATTATGAAAGAAGAAAAACAGGCTGGCTCCCACTGCTGCCTCTTGCCTTGCACTTTGATGGCAGCCCTTTTTTAGCAGGGATGGTCCTCTGGCTGTGTTTGTATTACTCCTGGCTGCAGTCCTTGCCTGGGATGGGACAGAAGCAATTAAACGCAATCAATAATGCCTATCCTGAACTTTAAAGCACACTTTATTCCTGCAGCACAGGACAGTACGGTACACACTGATAATCCCTCACAGCTGTTGCACAGTCTCTCTTTTTCTTTTTTTTTTTTCTTTTTTTTTTCCCCCTTGCCTGTTAAGATCTGAAGCTGGACAACACCACACGTTGGCCGAGAGCAGAGCTGAGCCACGGGAAAGTGATGGGTGTCATCGGCAGCTGAGGAACAGCCCCGAGGTCCCAAGCCCTGCACCTCCCACCGCTGCTGAAGCACCAGCTGATAGCGATGTAAAAAGCTGCATAATTTGAAAATCTTTTTTTTTTTACCCTGGAGCTCAGTGACAAAGCAACTTTGTCACCTCACAGAGGAGACCTGTGCTCAAGCCCTCTTGGGAAAGGGGGCTGAGGAAGCTGTTGTGTCCCCCATGAACCTCTGGGCTGGTGTCTTCGCTTGTGCTGTTCATCAGGGAAACCCTTTTCTTTTCTGGGCTCTATACAGCATCTCGCACAGGTCTGGTTTGCAGCCAGCAGTCTCACATGCAACAGGCATAAAACAGCAATTCTTGGAGCCCTCCTTCCAATTGCTTTCCCTGGAAGTTAGCCTGGCTGCCAGGACCTTTATTATCTTGGACGAGCACTGCCTTTCAGATGAGCTTATCATCTCTGTCCTCAGAGTTTCTAATCTCTGCCCTGTTTGAATGAAAAAGTCAGAGCAGTATCATAGACAAAGGGAAACACCCTGGGTTTGGTTTTCTTTATTGTCTGAACCCCGTAAACAGGTTCCAGACACAAATAATTATTTGTAAGTCACGTTCCTCTATCTCAGAGGAACCATTTCTGTTCTGCAACCTTTTGCTGAGGCAGCAAAATCAGAAAAAACAGCCTGAAGGGGAGAAGCAAACATCCCAGGCTCCTCATCCTAACCCAGAGAAAGCTCTGAGAACAGCTGCTCAGCAGAAGTCTCTCTGAACAAGAGTGGTTTAAATTAGTAGGATTCTGGCTAATTAAAAGACTATAAAGACATAATTAAAAGAACTGAGACCAAGCTATATTAAATTAGTCCGCCAGCCGCCTTGCGAGCCATCACAGAAGGATGCAGATGGTTGTTTGCACCTCACGAATCCAAATCACCTCTGTGCCCTGAAAGCAGTGGCCAGAGCAGGAGTTGGTGATGGGGTGGACCTGCTGGGAAGGGCTAGGGAAGGGGCTGTCAGGGCAATGACAACCCCAAGGCAACCTTCCCCCCAGGACTGAGCAGGAAGAAAGGGGATTTACTCTGGCACAAGGTCAGTCTCCCAGGAAGGTGAGAAATGGGGAGGTGGTTCTGACCCCAAGATAATATTTTCCCTCTCACATCACTGCTCTCCTGCATTCCTTCAAGGACAGGAGTCGTGGTGGGCATGGCACGTCCTCAATTAAAGCACCCTGCTGCTTCCAAATGAGCTCCGAGGCGCTGCCAGCCGCAGGGCCTACCCACAGCTCCATGACACCTTGGGGACATCTAGCAAGACAGTGGCATTCCAGGAAGAGCACTGAGGAGTACAGCCTCAGTGGAGGAGGAGGAGGAGTACAGTGGAGGGGGAGAAATGGGCGGGTAGGGAGGAGAAATAAAAAAGAAGAGAGAGAAAAAAAAGAGTGATACACAAAGAAAGAGGAAAATGAGAGAAAATAAGAGAAATGGAAAGAGAAAGCAAGCAAGCAAGAAAAAAAAAAATATTAAAAAAAGTAAAAGGAAGAGAAAAAGATGAAGTACAGAGGAAAAGAAAGTGAAAAGAAGAAGGAAAAGGAAAAAGAAAAGGAAAAGGGCAAAATAAAAAGGGAAAGAAAGAGAAAGAGAAAGAAGGAAAGCAAGAGAGAAAAAGACAGGAAAAAAAGAGAGAGGAAAAAAGGTAAATAGAGAGAAAGAGGAGAGAAAGAGGAAGAGAAAGAAGTAGCGATATGGATGCTTCCAGCTGTTCAGATACAACAATGCCAACCCTCCACAGCTGTGCTCTCCACACCCACCCCACCAGTCTGCAGCCCTACATGACACATGGAGGCCCCCAGGTGCACGGGAACCATCTGCCCCAAAAACCGACCCTCTGGGGCAAGACATGTTTGCTGGAGTTGCCAACATCCTTTTGCATGCAGAGAAAGAGGCCCAGGTGAGGTCAGCCATCTGAACACCACTCCAATCCACCTGCAAAAGACCTAGTCTGGCCATGAGATTTGCCGTACCCAGATGAGGACAGTCTACAGAACACAAGAATGCTAAAACTTGTTTCAAGTGACAAAAATACTGCTATCTGATGGCAGATGTGGACAGAGCTGACTTCGAGCTCTTGCTCACAGCTGATGAAGAGGCTCTCGATAGCTGCAGTTGCTCATGCACACTGTTTTGATGGCTGATCGAAAGTCCAAAACTTCCAAAAGCCTCTTTTCATTGTATCCGGGAAGCCAAAAGTTGGGAGATTTTCCATGAGTTGAGAATTTTAAAAAAATGCCGTTTGGAGACAAAAGAAGTGCTTTTGAATTTGAGCACCATTTGGAAAAAAATTCCACAAAGAAATCCTGCGCCAAGCTGAAAAACTCAAAGCATTTAATTGAAAATAGTTAGAATCAGGCTGATTTGACTTTGGCGATGCTTCTTCCAGAAAAAAAAAAAAAAAAAGAAGAAGAATTCCATAGCAGTTTGGCTGCTTTGTTTTAGTAAATAATATATTAAAAAAAAAAAAAAGCTAGCAAGGGAAAAAAGAAGAAAGGATAAATAAAAGTAGTTGAGCAAAATATGCTCAGAATCCAAAGGAATCCAAAGTAACTTAAAAAAAGGACTTCTTTGTCTCACATCCTTCTGTCTCCCTGCTGAAGTCTGAAAGGAGAGACTGTGCAAACCCACTGTGATGGGGAATTTACACAACTTTGTGCCCCAGACACCAAAATTGGGATGGCACCAGCATAAACTTGTCCCACACCAGGATGGATGTGTGGGCTCCGCTCCCTCAAGCTTCTGCATGGTGTGCTTATTAAGAGAAATTATTGTTTTTAAGGAGAAAAGCTTCCTCCTCCCACACTACACTATAAAAGTGAATGATCAGCAATTCAGACGCTGTTGTGGCTATAAACCATTGTGCTATAAGTCATGCTAGTACCAGCCCTGACAAGGAGAGCAGGTGATGAGCAGCTTGTGCTATCTAGTTAATGGAAGAAGAGAAAATGCTCATAAAGCCCAAAAGAAGAGTTTGTGCAAAATTAAGGGTTTCTCAACTTTTACTAGCCATGAGAGAATCCAGCACCACCCACCAGGAGAAGCTGCTTTTGGGGTTTACATCTCATTGGACACCAGCAAATTCAAACTACATGACAGACATTGGCAGGAAAACAGTCTGTGACATGTCTTCTGCTGAATTTAGAAAAACCCTGAGAATGATGAGGAATGGGTTTCTGGGACCACCAGGGATGTGATTGAATTTCCTAGGTATACCCTTGGGCTGTGATGATGGCAGATACTCTTGATACATAGCAGCCAGCATTTACTGACTTTGGTGGTTAGTACCTTGTTTTGTAATTAATTAGTAGTTTCACTGGTACAATTATATAGCATATTCAAAAGCCTTCAACACAGGGTTTAAAAAAGCAACCATATGTGAAAGCCACATGGTGAGTCCATGGCACCCTCCTCAGCTGAGCTTGAAGGACAGCTTGGTGGCACACCATGAGCTTCACGGCTGGTTATATCATGCCTTAGGAGCTATGGCTCCCACTAAGGCACCCACTACCCAGAGCCAGACAGTGGGAGAATGTATCTTTTGAACCTGCCAGCTTCTAATTTTTTCCAATGCCCTTAATTCTTCTATTATACAAGACAAGGAGCAGTCACTCATCCCTCAGGACTTCTCTAGACTTCTCTTGTATGTATCTGTGGTAATTTCTTTTCCAAACTGAAGAATCTCTCCTTACAGACTTTCAGCCAACCTTGTTATTTTCTATACTTCTTTTCCAAACATCCTATTTCCCTCTGGTGTTGCAGAACTAAAATGACACATGATACTGACAACAACATCCTAAGGTCCCTTACAACTGAATCATCCATCCAATGAACCTATGAGAACATTTGTACCAGTATGTACCATGTGCACCAGAGACATGTGTAGTATAATGACATTTTCTGCTTTGTTCTCCACTTCTTCATGATTCCCAATGTTTGATTTGATTCACAGCGACAGAGATTGTGGCTTGATGCAAACATCCTGAAAGGCACCCCATTGTATGGCCTCAGAAGGCTTAAGGCATGGATACATGCCCTTTTCTAGTGCCAGCTGGGCCAGCTGAGATGACTTTACCCAGCCCCCTGGCATGGACTGCCTTCTCTCTGGTAGCAGTGCTGCTCACGCTATGGAGCCCTCATTCAGGTCAGTGTGAAGGAGCCACTTTTAAAATGGCAGGTCTTTGCTAACACAACTTTTTAAGCAGGAACAGAAAGAGAGTGGAAGTTGCTGGAGGTGGAAGTGGAGGATCCCCGTGCTGCACTGCCGCTTTATCCAACCTGGAAGCACAGCTGGCAAAGCAGTGGGTAAAGCTTTGGGTAGGTTTAGACTAGACATTAGGAAACAATTCTTCACAGAAAGAGTGGTCAGACACTGGAATAGGCTCCCAGGGAGGTGGTTGAGTCACCATCCCTGAATGTGTTTAAGAGTCATTTAGATGAGGTGCTGGGGGATATGGTGTAGGGGAGAACTTTGTAGAGTTAGTTGGACTCAATGATCCCAAGGGTCTTTTCCAACCTGAATGATTCCATCATTCTAAGCCTTTGGAGGCTGAAGGCAAAAGCTGTTTTCCATAAGAAGCATAATAGTGTGAACAAGCAGCCAGGACTAGGGCAGTGTCCCCAGGATCTGCACACCTCCCCCAAGTGTTGCCTTCATCATCGGGGTCAGGGTGAGTCCCATCCCCAGGGCATTCGATCAACATGCAGATGGCCTCAGCTACAAATGGGCCTGGAGCACAAGTCGAACTTCCCCCAGACTAATAATCAACCACCGACTTGAAAGGAAACCCCACCTGTCCTCCCCTCCCTGACTTTGTCTGAGAGCAGAGGCACCGATGCGCTCTCAAAGAGGCTGCATTTGTGGTATTTTTGACCCAGCTGGAAGAAGGATGAACCGTAAATCTCACTCGACAGCCTAATCTCATTATATTTCCCAGCTCAGTTTCCAGGCCAAAGGGGTTTGGCTAAGCTTCAGAGAAGCATCTGAACTCTCAGATGCTGCTCCAAACCAACCTCCTAAATCTTCCGATGGTCACCCATCGACAGGAGTGATCTCCGCTTGTTGTCACTAGCTGTGTACTAGTAGTGGTGTACTAGGACACACAGGGACAACAAATGTAGTCACACACATGCTTATCAGTACCGGCCCTCCATAAACCACCACCTGAAGAGGAGGTATTGATGGAACCGGTCATAGAAAGGCATGAACTGACTGTTGCTAAAAGGCCTATAAGCAGATCATCTCTTCGTGAATCTGCTGAAGTGACTAATAGACCACCAGCAAGCAGCAGAGGCACCCACTGAATGCCAGCCTTGACAGAAATCTGCTGGTGTTCCTGAGCAAATCATAGGAGGCCTGTGCAGAAAAAGCAAATGGCAGCAGGAAATCCTGGATTGCTCATAAGATCACACACTTCTGTCAAAGTGAGATGGAGACCACCACTGCAAATCCAGGGTAGGGCTGGCTTTGTATGTGTCTCTGTCCTGGTGGTCTGAAGAACAAAGAGGAAGCCAGGAGGGCTAGCAGACCTTGGGAACAGAAGGAAGCTGCTGCTGTAAAGATGAGCCAAGCCCTCTCTGTCAGCCTGGGAACCAGGGAAGAAAGCTGGGTGGGGAGTGGTGGTTTTACTTCTCAGCGCTTTGTGCAGATGCTGCCTTGGTGTTACGGTTCCATAGGATTGCAGCAACCCCCTCTCAGCAAGGAACAGACTCCAAATCTTCCTAGGAAAGCTCAGGCCACGCTCCACTGTAATTTTTGCCAGAAGTTTGCCTTTCATCTCTTTGGGATGTGTCAGCGGGAACAGGGCAAGAAGCTCCTGTTACCTCTGGACCAATTGACCCTTGCTCTCCAGCAAGATGTAAGTCAAGGAGGGCTTCAGCCTCTTTGGGTTGCATTTCTCTGCTGTTAGGAGCTCTGTTTCAGCCTGTGGTGATGTTCCTGGAGACAGCTGACTTGCTTCTGCATATTGAGATTGCATGGACCAGCAGACCCTGGGCATGGACAATACTTCAGTCATGCACCGCTTGCCCAAACAGGAGTGCCAGCTGGCTCGTCCCAGACTAGCCATGTAGCCTTTGCACAGACCACATGGATGATGGAATGACTAACACGTCAGTACTGTCACCTGCTCTCTTCCCTCAGGAGCACCGTCCCCGAGAGGACATCCTCCCTGAGCCAAACCAGGCATCCAGACCCCCAAACCCACAGCTCTTGTGGACCTGTTCACCAAGGGGCTGCTGGTCCCAGACAACTAACAGAGGATTTCAAGTAGAAAGAAGAATCTGTGTTTTTCTTGAAGAAGGAGAGCAGCTCAGAGATTAAGAAACTATTGTGTAAGTCATGCAGGAGAGCTGAGCCACCTTAAGGACAAAGATGATTTTTTTGTATATGCAGACACCTCCCATCTCACCGGCATCTGGACGGCTCCTCTATGCCCTAAGAACAGACGTTTCCCAGGAAATCTCAGCCCTCAGACTTTTAAATCCACTTTAAACATTATTACCAAACACTTCCCATAAATCAAATCTCTGGGCAGGGTTTCCTTTTTTGCTCTTCATGTTGAAGTTATTACTGGCTTTGCTGGGCACTTGGGCTGTGGTCCTGGGCTCTTCTCTTCTGGGCAGCTGCTTTGTAACAGGGGTCTTTGGGGGCTGCAGGGAACATAAACACAATGAGATTCTTATATATATTTTGCATCAGCGTGACTCCCTTGGGTACACTTTGTACCACGTAAACCCAGCCCTGAGACTGTAAACCCTACAAAGTGGGGCTTATTAAAGTAGCCAGAAATGATTGCTGAGCTTGATCCACCTCAGACGCCAAACACGCCGCATTTAGTCATTCCACTCACTGGAAATATCTCCTCAGCCTGTAACACAGATCCACTTAAATCAACCCTTGAACTGAAGTTCAGGAGAGCAACCTCAAGGAAAATAAAGGGAAGAAATTCCCACTTTGTAACGTGAGCAGCTGCCACTGGCTTCTAAGATAATTTAACACTCCATAATACGAGAGGCATGGTGGGTCTCTAACGTCAAAACGCTATCAGGGGACAGCAACCTATGAAAGGATTTTTTTTTTCTTTTGATAAAAACCCCATCAAGTAGCTTTATTAGTATAAAAATTCAAGGTCACCAGACCTCAAGCATTAGCCCTTTACCTATTTTGTCAGATTCCCAGAGGCCACGACTGGGGTTTTCACACGGCTGCGGTGAACAGGGGACAGGTGTGCTACGGGAGCTGCGGGCAGCAGAGATTTGCATTTCATTTCCATGTCTTCCAGTGCATGGATGTCTTTCTGTGTGGAGCAGTGACAGGGCAGGAGGTAGGTCCCATAGCTTGTGGGATGAAAACAAACGAGCAGGAGGCCCTTCATCCTGGCAGAGACCCCAGTTGTGCCCAGGGGGATGGTGGCAGAAGGGATAATTCTCTCTCTTTTTTTTTTCTATGTTTAACGCCTCCCTCAGCTTCAGTGCATCAGTCCCGGGGTGAGCCAAGGGGGTCCTTCTCCTAAAACCCTGGCGGGGTCTGGTGTCCAGCTGGGGCTGTGAGAGCTCAGGAGCCGGCTGCTCCGCCGGGGTCAGCAGGGACACGTCAGCGCTGCAGCTTTGAAAACACCGAGCTGACAAGTCTCACGTGTCAACCGTGGGACGCAGGGCACAGCGGGGTCCCAGGCAGCCACCCCACCTGCCAGCTGTACCTTGCCCAGCTGGGGGTGTGAGTCAGGGGGTCCTCACCACTGTGGTGGGAGAGTGCCACCGGCCAGGCTCCCACCACAGAGTTTGCAGGGACACCGTGTGCCCCATCTGCTGCAGGAGGCACAAGGGAAAATACCAGGGTGGGCAGCGCAGGGGAGAGGGGGGACACTGGGGTGGGACTCGCCCAACACAGCAGGAACGTCTATCAACTCTTTAGCTAGTCACCTCCACTGACAAATCTATCAATCCCTTTAAAAAATAAATAGAGCAAACCCACTAAATTCTTGTTTGCCTGTGCTTCCTCCTTGGCAGCACATGCCGTTCCCAGCCCCGAAAGGCTCCACTGCCAGCTCTGCCCCTGCCCCTAAAACTGCCAGCGAGGGAAGAATTGCTGTTGACACTGACTGTGTTGTAATTGGCCTTTAGGGCTGATTTCTTTAATTAGATTAACAGGCACCGGTGCATTCCCTCTCTGATTTCTTCCTTGGGCCGAGGGCAGAGCTGGGCAGGCACCCCTTCGGGGCACGGTGCCCACTCCCATTGCATGGGGGCCTCTCCCTACAGTCCCACACCTCTTCTGTCACTGTTCCCCGCGCCTGTGCAGTCCTCTCCTTTGCACCACCAGAAATGCATGGGACAAAGTGGGGAACGGTGTATCATTTAGGTTCTTCCCCAGAATTTGCTATTTCTGGGCTAAAGTAAGATGGGGAGTTTAAGAGCAGCTCAAAAACATGGGAAGGTAAGAGATGCTGGAGGAAGGGAAGGCTCTCCCCCTGCCCAAGGAAATAATTTAATGTGAAGAGTCACCTCAAAGAGTTAAATCAACCAGAGTACATTGTAAAAAGGCATTTTAGCCATTTCCATAGATAATGGTTAGGTCATGTCAAGATGCTGGCTTTCACGATGCTATCAAGCCATCCATAATTTAATGTTTAAAATGCAACCTTAGCAATACAATTAATACTATTTTATTATCCCACAGAGGCTTCATGTAACTACTTAGAGCCATATAACACCAGCCCATCTCACAGCCCCATATAAATTCCTCCAGTAAGATAAACTTGAGGTCTGCAGTTGCAGGCACTGAAAATCTGCAGAGCCAGCAGAAAGTAAATGGCTTTCCTGTTTGATAGAGTATCACTTTGGAGGAACGCACCTCTGGTTTCTCTGCAGAGAAATGTGCTGGTGCCAAGACCTTGGAGAGGAGGCGAGTACAGGACATACCTTGCGAGCGGTACTAAATCATCTCTTCCTGCTTCCCACCCTCCCTCTCCTTGGGTATCTGAGTTTCTCTCACACCCACACTGGCGTACACACACACACACACACACACACACACACATTTCCTCTCTCAGTGCAGGGAGCTGGAACAGGAGCATTTGTGCATGTTGCACTGTTCTCAAACAGAAACCCTCCTGTCTGTCTGCTGATGTGTTCTTCTTACCAAAGTATCCCAAACCAGATGCTCTGCCTTGCTGCCCCAGACCCCAGTAACTTGCCTGTCATGTTAAGCAGCTTAAGTTTAGATACCTGCAGCTTGGATGTCTCCATCTGAGTCAGCCATTTCTGCTCTCTTGATATGCAATACAGAGAGAGAAGCATTTATGGTGCATTTGCCCAACTGGAGATATCTCCTTTAGGAAGATCTGAAGCCTGGACATCACTGAGGAGCCTCTGAGGAGCAAGGACAGCAGCCTGAGATGCAAACATCTGCCTAAAGGCACTTAAAAAATCCATTGCTGTTATTTGAAACATGTGGAGCACATGCATGCAGGGGCATCACATCTCTGTGATATCCTCAGTGAGGGTGACCCAGCCAGAGACCTGACACAACATGCACCTGGTCACACAGAGCATGAAAAGCATGAAACTTACTTACCCTTTCCGACCCATCTTACACCACCCTGCCTGGTACCTGCATGTGCCTCTCCTCTGCTGTGAGATTTTGCCCACTGCCCCAATCTGGGACCTGGCACAAGGATCGTGCAAAGGGAGAGAACCAGCAATGCTGGCCTGATGGAAAAGCCCTCCAGAGATGACAGCAGGAGGGAGGCTGTAGGAACTCATGAGGTCCTAGCCCTGGATGGGCTTCAGTCAGTTGTGAGTCTCTAAACTGTATCTCAGATTGTCCTGGCTTGGTATCTCAGCGTAACTCAGCCCAAGGCAGGCCATTTATTTGCCAAGCTTTGAAGTGAACCTGGTTCTTCTGCCTAGACACATGCCCACAGGGCTGCTCCCCTGTGGACATGAGCGCAGAGCCAATTAGGCACATCAGTGTGGCCTCAGGCCAGATTAATTGTGCCCTCCTTCTCCTGGGCCCTGTGAGTCTCCCATTAACTTGTGCAAGCTGTGGCCATTTCATCTCCAAGGGTGAGAACTCAGTGGCATCTGCTAAAACCAAGCTTTCCCATTGCCTGGTGGCTGCATCAGGCCATCCAAACCTCGTCTGGGGCTACTGTGCATCAGGTGCTGCGCACTGCAAAAGCCATCCCTTCTCTGAGGCATTTTGAGATCATCAGGCATTAATAGACTTTCACTGGGGATAAGGAATAGAAAGTGGCCCAAATTAGAGAGGTTGTGGTAGAACTGAGATCTCATGTCCCCTAGATCCATGCTGACCTCTCCACTGAAACCACCTTATTCTTGTGCCCACTCACTGCAGGGTATATCTCTGGGATTGCTTGCCTATTCCACCAGCAGAATAAAAGGCAATCCTGGCACTGTCATTCCTGTGTGTAGCATATTCTCCATATTTTTCTCCCTTAAACCCCCATCTTCTGGAAGCAGGTTCATCTCAGCTTTTATGTTAGAAATAATTTCTGAGTTTGGTTGTCTGTGGAGAGAAGTTGGGATCTGGAGGCTTTAAAGAGCTCCAAATTCATAGGGCAAATAAAACATCCTTCCTTCCCTACGTGTGCATTAATGATTTGTTAAATGTCAGGGTCTTACAGTGACCTCAGAGCTTTGGAGGATGCAGTTCTGAGTGCAGGGTCTCATCATCTGTGTCTTACACACCCCAACATGCAAAGACACTAGTGTAAAGAAGAAGAAAACTCTCAAATATGTTTTACAATTGCAGTGATGCACTTACCGAAAAGTAAATGGGTACCCTGCCCCCAAATTTCCAAAGGTTAGGACCAGTCTGTCTTATTATTCCAGCCCATACTTCCTGTGCATTTTAATTCTTTTCTTCACACTAATGCAAACACATACAGTGAAGATAGACCAAGCATCCCAAATCAGATTAATGAATGTCCTCATCTGAGAGAATGGGTTTTTGTAATGACTGAGAAGGATGAGAAATAAAACTCTCTAGGCTAGCTCCCTAAGAAGCAGTGGGGCCCCAAAGATACCAAAAAAACCAGAGCAATTCATCAGAAGCAGCAGGAGAGAAAAGATAATTAGAGTCAGAGACGCAAAGAATGAAAAGCTGAGCATCGAGGGCACTTTAGGGAGAAAATGGAGGGGAGCTGGAAGAGCCACAAGCCCAAATGTGTTGTGTGAGCCATAAGACTCACTGAACACCTGCACAAGGAGGAGAGAAGTTCATGTCTCCTGCACGCTGAAAAAAAAAAGGGCTTAGGGGGAAATGCACCATTCTCATTTACGGATTTTGTTCATGGAAGAAATATTCCTCCATTTCTCTCCCTTGCTCCATCTTTGTTACTGCCTACAGGCAGGCACTGTCTCTGGCTGCTCCTGTTTGCAGGATGCCGGCTGATGTGCAGTTTTTCCTTCCATCTCCCCCTCCTCCCTGCTGCCCCTGCTCCCCCTCAGCCAGCAATACCTTCCTCGCCAGAGCAGGGAGGTGAATCAGGTCAGGCTGGTATCATGCTGGGGCCAGCCCTGATCCTGGCACGATGGTGGGCATCCTCCATACCCTCCAAGGGCAGGGTGAGTCACAATGCCCTGCTGGCTGCAGGATCATGTAGGGAGAGAGTAAGAAAACATCTCTCTTACTGGACTGATGCCTGTTCGATGTTGAAATCAGGGCATGGAAAGGACAGATTAGGACAGAAACCAGCCCATGCTAACCTAGCAGCCATGGTGCTGCCCCTGTGAGGAGCAGCAAAGCTCCAGCAAAACCCAGTTACCACCTTTGAGCTGTGGTACAACCAACCAAGCATGTCCTGCCCTGGAGCACTCATGATCTGAAAAGCCAAAGGACGGAGAGCAACAACCCTTTTCCCCCTTTTTCTCCAGAGACTTCAGGCAGCTTTGCTGCACAGAAACCTGAGGACACCCATAGAGGGGATCAGCATCCATTCCTCTGCCCATGGGTATCATGAATGTGGTTATTGGGCTGATTACATTAACCTGTGTAGTAGTTTGGTGGATAATTTCTTTTTCCTTGTCTTCTTTAAGCCTGTGGAGCCTTTAAACACCAGAGCAGTAAATAACAGAGAGCAATGGACAGTGCAAGTAGGTTTCCAGATTTTACATACTGTTAACACAGATATGAGTTCAGATCCTCATGTAATATAAATGGACTAAAGCTGCTTGAATGTGGGTGTTGTAAGTAGGTCTCACTCCTCACTGGCAGCAGGAGAACATCCTCTGCTCAGGCAGGTGCAGACACACCAGGGTGAACCTGCTGCCCCCAACAAACCCACCACCCATCATTCCTTCTGCCTCATGTATTAGGGGGACCAATGTTTCTCCAGTGCATCGATATCAAAACAATTCCCAAAATCAAGAGAAAAAGCCAGGTTTCAAGGACCGGGCAGGAGCACCACAATTTCCTGCACTCTTGATGTTCTTGCCATTCATTTGGATCTCTGCAATGCCAAAACAGTGGCATACCATCAAGACAGCTGAGCTGAGTGCCTGTCCTCTCCCCTGTCCCTCTTTTGGGGGTGTGGAGGTGTCAGGTGAGATCTTCTCTTACAGGAAGGTGCCCTGAGATGCTCCTACACATGGTGAAAGCCGAATGTGCACTTGGTGTAAAGCAGGAACCCAGATTTGCAGGGACAGGGCTAGGATATAAGGAGGGCTTAGAAAGAGAACTTGTGCAGCAAAAATCCTCTCTGTATTTTCCCTATCAGCAGTGTGTCATATTTAGGTGTTGGCTGCACAGATCCTGGGCTAGTAGAAAGCAATGGATGATTAGCAACAAGGGAAGAACAAGAAGAAATGTTTGGCAGTGACCAGCTGGCCGTTTAGCATGCAGAACTGGCTAATCAATCAAGATGAATGATAAATCAGTGCACAGGCTACCTCTTGCCATAGAGGAACTATGGTTATTGTAGTAGGATACAGTTCAAGGAAGACAGACATTACTTTCCCCACTGTTCTGGGACCACTTAGATTTATATTGCAAATTGCCTGTGTCCTGCTGTAGAGGGAGAGTGGGATTTCAGGCTCAGAGAATCAAACTCCTGTATTTAAACACAGATAAACTGACTTGCATGGGAAATGCCCATGTAAGAGAAAAATGTTCCCCAATACAGACTTTGAATCCATTCTCTGTTCTGTTCTGTTTTCTTTTCTTCTGCCTCACTTTGCTGTGAATCCACAACTGTGGATTTTCAGATTTATCACCGTAAATCCACAGCAAAGCAGTGTCCAGTTCTTTCTAGGGAGGACTTAATTTCTCAGCGTCCAACCTCTTTTAACACATGTTTTAGCATTACCGGAAGCTCACTAAGTGGCATTAGGAAGCAAAGCAGGGGAACTGCCCTAGCAGATCGTATCACTAATTGCTTTGCTGCTGGTTCTGTGGTTCCTATTCCTGTGACATTCCTTTGAAGTCAGAATAGGATGCTCTGACATATCTGGTACATCAGGGAGCACTGAAAGGTTACTGCTTCCTAACTAAATAAGAACAGAGGAATGGTTAATTTTCTTCATCTGGTATCCATCACGCAGCAGAGGTCAGTACCACATATTGGAGAGGAGGCTGAACTGGACACATGATGGGAATTGGCAGCTACAGGATGCTGTACATCCTCTCAAAACCTCTGGAGTAGAAGTGGATGTAGAAAAAAAAGTCCAGATTTGCTGTCATTCCAGGGACATGGTTGAGAATGACTCATGGGACACATACATATGGACTTGCAGGTGCAGATTAGCCAAGCTTTGCATAGGACCCTGACGAGTACTTGCTGGATAGTGTGTTTGATACAACTAGATTTTTCACTTTGCACTAGCCATCTGTCTCCACGGCTGTACTGAAGCATCCTACAGAAAGTGTGTGCCACAGAGCCACAGCACAATCCTCTCATAGCATCTCCTTTGATAGATTGCCACTTCCCTCTCCACTTCGTGCATGAGAACACAGTGCAAACAGACCCAAAAAAGTGCTTCACACAAGGGAACAGCAGCTGAAACAAAGTTTCTCTTGTTTTGAGGGCAGATTTTACAATTTATCTGGTACATCCTGGTGTCAGGGAAAGGTGGTTAAGAGGTGCTTTGAAATTTGTTTGGTTATATGCACACTCTGTTCCAGGGTAGGCAGCCTGTGAACATCTGAAACTCACCTCCCTAAGCAGATTGCCTCGTTTATTTAAAACAACATCCCTCAGCAGGACAACTGTTGGAGTAAGTCCAAAAGGTTCAGGCACTTGGTTCAAGCCTGAGTGGGTGCTGTGTGGTCTGGATGTGCACTTGCAGTTAGCCTGGGTTTTTACATGTCCTGGTTTTAGTTGGCTTGGAAATGCCCCAGAAATGACAGAGACACTCAGCTCTGCTAACTCAAGCCCACAGCCACCCGCAATAACATAGATGTAGCCAGAGGGAAGCACACGGTGGAAGACAGATGAAGCAAATGCAACACCAAAAGGACTTAATCGCTGATTAGAAAGAGGCGTGGCACGTTCTTCACCACCTAGTCATTAAATTAAGATCCATCGTCCTGCCAGGAGCAGAGTCCCATTCAGCCTGGAGCTATTGGTGGCGATGCAGGACTTGGCGCTGGTGCAGACTGGCCTCCTCTGTGCGAGAGATCAAACACGACTGCTGCAACTGTCCGCTTGGATCCACTTCCCTGCTGTGCAGCTGGCACTGAATTGTTTGGGAATGAGCTACAGTCAGATTTTTGTGACAGTTGTTCCCCCCTTTTTTTTTTTTGTTCCTTTGGAAAAGGTTCCTGCTTGATGTTTATCCTCCTGGCTCGTACTGGGAACAGCTGGGGTGACACGGGGAAAGTTGGAGTTGCTCTCAAAGCATGAAACCTCTCTCCCAGAATCTTCAAGGTCTGTATGGTTGAGAACAAAACTCTCAAGTTCAAAAAGAACACTTCCCACATATCAGCAAGTTCTCAATAGAAATTAGTAATTTCCCTTCCTTGTTATAAAAAAAAAAAAGAAATCATCGTGTGATCTTGCCTCTGCAGCTTGATGGGAATGTCTCACTACTTTTTTCCCTGGCTGGTGGAGCAGCAGAGCTCCAGTGTAGGGTAAAAGGCCTGAAACCCAGCCATGTGCTCTGGGAATGCAGAAGACACAGAGAGAAGAGGACGAGCACAAAAAGCCATCAGGCAACAGAAAATGACCCGTAGCTGGATCAGGGCCAGCCCAGCCACCCACGCACAGGAAGCGTTTGTTCGTATGTGGTGGAGACTGCAACAAGGTGAAGGATGTGCTGAGCTTGGATCCTGTAGATCGTTTCCCCAAAGAGCCCTCATAGCACATCAGTGCCAGCATCGGGGTGCTCTGCCACCATGCAGGAAGGTCGCTGAGATGAAGCCCATGCCCATGTCATGTTACAGCATTACAGGACAGCTGTGTAAGCGTCAGGAAGCATGAAATGATATTTGCTCTAGGGTACCAATTGTGGTTGTCCCAGGTATCTCAGAACAAAGCTACAATTGGGATCCTCTCCTGGCTGCAGTGAGGAGAAGGGATGGGACAAGTTATTGAGTTCAAATGTCCTTGGCTGGTTTAAATGAGCAGAGCTCCACTGAATTCAATTAATTCTGGATTATGTCTATCCCCTGAAGAGCCTGTCTCTGTGACAGGACTGAACCTTTCCCAAAATGGGACTTTAGTCATTCAGCTCAGTAGAAGGATTGGACTCGCCTCTAATGAGGCAGAAAGCTGTGCATTGGGCTTTAGGATGCAGCTGCACCGACACATATCCAGGCTCCAACACACAGCATTTACATAAGATTCACCAAACTCCTTTGGAAACACTAAGGGAATTTGATGGGGATCAAAATGCTACATTTTATAGAAAAGACTCTAAAATTGTGTCTACAAATTTTTAGAGGTTGATATCCTTTCTGTGGGATTTGAAGGAGCACCTTATGCTCCTAAGAGAGTCACGTCCTGACCATGGCATTCTATAGCTTGGTTTGAAAATGCTACAGTAAGTTTACTAATCCCAAATAGATCTGGTACAACTTTTCCTTCATTATCTATCAGGATTCATTGATAAAGTCCCCAATGAACTACATACAACTCGCACTTATTAATATTCCTATCAACATGCACACATTGATCTGTTCTCTTCCAGCCAAAAGAGCTGGTTTTGCCTCACATACCACCATGTTGTTCAGGCTGGCTTCCACACCATAGAAGTACTGTTTCTCATTTCCCACTAGACACTTTGGAGCTCCAAAAATCTCTCCCACAGCCTGATCCTGCTGGGTGCTGCGCGGGGGGCTGGGGCACCTCAGCATCCTGCAGGAGATGCCATGTGAGAGCGGGGTCCCAGCACCACTCCCAGTGCGGGGGAGATGTGCTGACCTGATTCACCACCCTGATTTGCATGTGCGGTGTTAAGGGAAAACGCTGTATCCTATTAAATTAACAAACTAGCACATTCCATCAGCCCGTTCTCATGCCCTGAAGGCATCCTCTGGAGGTTTCCGCGACATGCCAATGAAACATTCAAACTACAAGACAGCCCAGTCACTTCCCATCCATTTTTTATGGTACCATGGAAACAAAGAGAGCCTGGCAATTCCTTTTTTCAGCTTTCAATAAATCACTCCATAACTGTAAGAGGTACGTGCCTTCAGTGCCCCTGTGTTTTGCTTGGCCCCTCTGGACTAGGCAGCCTTCTGCCCCCTTTGCCATCTATTCTTTACCCTCCATCACCTTGCAGCCTCTGCTCCCCAAATAGCCAAAAGGTTTTGGGAGCAGACCAGCTTCTCTCATTGTGTTTGCAGACTCTGCCAGGGCTCTGCATTTCTGGAAGGCATCCTGTACATGTGGGCTGACCCGAAGCCAGAGCCTTAGACGGGAAGATGGTTTTGCAACAGCTTCACCAGCCAGAGCAGAGACTGAGGGCAACGGGACAGACTCAGCGACTCCACTGCTGCAAAAGTCACCTTTTGTCCTGCCCCTGGGAATGCTCCCTCGCCCATTTCTGGGCTTTGATGTCTCCATCAGAGCAGACTTTTCCCTTTGCCCATCTTAAAGCTGCTCACTTCTCACAGTCAGTGTCTGCCTGCATGAATGTGTGCAACTTCTTCTCTTCTGCTCCAAGTACCACCTGCCTGCAGAGGTCAGGGGTGCATGGGAATCCCCTGGGCTTATTGTGGGTTCCAACATGTGAGCAGTCACAGCATCTGTCCTGGAGAAGAACGAGCTCCTCAGCTTTCCCTGTGCCCCAGCAGGGAGCAGTTGAACCCGTCAGTGCTTGTGTGTTTGGCCCAGCTAAAGTCTGACCACTGCTATACCAGGGCTTCACTACATGGGCTGTCTCTGAGGTACTTGCAAGAAAAGTTTCCAATGGAAAACTCAGAAAAAGTAAACTGAGTGGAAAAAGAAAAGCCAGAGCTACACTTTCCTGTCTTTCATGGCCTCGTGGGAGAGCTGAAATCTACAGCTCCCAGCACCCAACAGGTAGGGAACCCTCTTAGAGTGATATTCAAGGTCATTGCCTCAGTATTAAGCCAGTTGTGTAGCTGGCTCCAAATTGCAACTGCTGTATCTGAAACTCAGAGTTGGCCAAGGTGTCTCTAAGGGAGAAAACTGGAAGTGGAAGAGGACTGCAGCTTCCCCAAGATGCACTGCTGTTCAGGCAGAAGGTTGCCCATAACTTTAGCACCAGTGTCTCCCGCAGATGTCTGAAAGAGGGAGTCGTGTGTGCACAGTTGCTGGGTGGGCTTTGTCCTGGTCTAAGCTTAATTCCCTGATTTTTAGTGGTGTTTAGAGTGAGGACCTCAGCTTGGGCCATGGTCAAGAAATGAATGGGACCTTCGATTTGAAGCCAAAACTGTTGGAAAGCATTGTTAAAGCATTTCTGTGTGTTTAGATTCTTGGCTAGACTGTCTGGCTACTGCCCAGCACTGATCAGCTCTCACCTGCTGGAAATTACTGGATATCGGTGTAATCCAAAGTAGTAGAAGTCAAAGGCAGAAAAAACCCCAACCCAAACCTGCCTTTGATTTAAGAGGGCTTTGGATCAGGGCCTTCATTGTTTCACTTCAGCATTCACTGGGGGTGAAACCACATCCCACAAACCCAAACAGGCGTGGGGAAGGCAGTGGGTGTTGTGTGAGGCTGTCCTGGCTCTGCTTCCCTGAGGGACAGACACGTTCCCAGAGAGCAGGGCTCAAAGTGAACATTAAGAAGCTGCTGAAGCAGTGAGTAGGTCCCATTTACACTTGCAGCAGCTCTTGCTGGGACGATCCCACCAAGCAAAATGTCTCTGAGCAGCAAGTCTCACACCCTCATCCTGCAACCTCACCTGCTCCAAGGGACGCATCCCGTGAGGAAAGGACTGGGATGTCAGTGGCTCTGCATTAACCCCTTTGCTCCTTGTCTTGTCTGGGCACATTTCTGTCCTGATGACTTAAATTAACGTCCCATTAAATTGCTTTCATCAACAAATTGCCAGAATCTGCTGGGGGCCCTTGGCAAGGTGGGATTTGTGCCTCTGCCAGATGGGCCTGGCACACGCAACAGCAGTGAGCTGCTTATGGGCACTGGTTTTATTAAACATTTATGGCTTCAGCTTCTCTCCAACAGCTAATAATAAAAAGGTTCATTTAAGTTTATTTTGACACAAATGAAGAGATTTAGATTCATCGGGAAGCTGCATAGTGGTGTTTTTTAAATTCTTAGGGCCTGTTTACCAGCAAGAAGACATACTGCTTATAACCTTAAAGGTTTGGTGTGGTGGGTGTAGTGCTCACTTGCCATGCCCAGCTGGTCATGACTCCCCATCAGTAAAGCTGGCCCCGACCAGGCTCCTTCTCCAAGGTGTGGGTGCTGGGTTTGGAGACAGCCCTCCCATCACAACCATCTTGCTCTGCTCCTACACATGGTCACTCGTCCCAGCAAGTCCATGGCTTCTTCAACCCCCCCCACCCCCTCTCCTAATCCAGAACAAAATGGACTTTTTAATGAAAAAAGTCCACATGCAACCAAAAATAGATTATTTTTTGTTACTTTGGTTAATGGCTTGCAAGAACAGGTTGGCTTCCTTGACAAAAAAAATTTATTTTGCCATGTCTAGAGGGGAAGAAAAAGTTTTTGCTTCCACCAGAAATGGGGGGAGAAAAACCCCAAAAGCATTTGTTAAACATCTCTGGATTAGACAACCCAGAGGGCTTGGGAAAAGGACTGTGCAGCAGCAAAGCCAGGTTCCATCACATCCAAACCCACCCCACCTGCTGCCCACCAGCCTGCTCCGCTCACCCTGCTCTGATGGCTTATCTGCCACCCGAAAGGTCTGTTTGCTTTGGCACACATTCACCTGCACATTCGAAAAACGTTCTCCCAGTGCTGAGATTTGGCGAGAAATGCACCGTTTTAGGGTGTCAAGCTGCACGCTGCATCCCCACAGCCCAGCTCTGGGTTTCCCTCGCAGAGCGAGCAAAGAGCAGGGTGCGACCCCCCTGCACTTGCTACCGGAGGGGGTTATTCCAAGGATCCCCATCGCCGCCTTCAGAGTCCTCTTCCCCTTTTGTAGTTTCAAAAGAAAACATCTGCGAGCAGCTCGTCACAACAAACCCCTGCCAGTGTCTGATCTCTTACGATAACATGCTCTAATGAGGTTATAGCTCTCCTCCTGCCTCACAAACCTTTCGGAGTTGCTCAGGCTGAATGAGACGGGAGGTAATTAGAGTGACATGCTTTCGTGCACAGAGAGAATAAAGTAACACAAATTTCCTGAATGGACAAGAGCAGTTTGGCCTCAGCTGAGTGAAATAACCAGGCAGTGATCTAATTCACTTTACTGTTAATAGATTGTTATCTGTGGAGCCCTAGTGCAAACACGATAAGCTGTAAAGAAATACAGATAAAAGCCAGAGTTCCAAGTGTTGCAGAGGTGCACATTCAGCCCAATGCTGGTCTTGCTGGCCTCAGCCCAGCTCCAGTTTCTGCTCATCCCTGGAGCTGGCTGGGGTGATAACACTCGAGTTGGGCTGTGCAAACTACTTCCCAAATTGCGGGATTGTTTGGCTCCAGCATCAGGTTGGGAATTCATCAGTTTGGCTGGTGGAGTCCAAGCCACAGTGGGAGCCAAAACCCTCCTCAGGTTCAGGCTTTGACTCTGGCTGCTGTGCCCCATGCAGAGGGGGGGTGAAGTGGCAGCAAGCGATGCTGTGGTCCCCCAGTGGGGTTCCCCATATGGCTGAGCACATCTGCCCTGCTGCATCTTGTGCTGCAGCCATCCCCCAGGACAACATCCCTTCGGCGGTGTGATTGCTGGCAGAGAGCCCCACATGCTACCTTTGTCTCCTGAACAGCCCCCACTCCACCCCACTCCCATCACAGCCCTGAGATACAGGGAGGGCTGCTCCCATGTGCCTGGGCAGAGCAAGACTCCTACAGTTCATACTAGGGATGGGTTGAAGTTGGAGAACCCAAGGTAAAGCATGGGTCTGTGAGTTTCCTCTGCCCTTGTTTGACCCATGAAAAAGAAACCCATCCTGATGTACACCTTTTGAGTGCTTTGGCCAAAGTACTTTGTCTGGATTCTGTAGGCATGCCAAGCCATTATCAATCAACATCCCTGATGCTCTTCCCTCACCTCTCTCCTTGCATGGAGCTCTGCAGAGCTTACCATCACTGTCTCCACCCAAGCCAGCTGCCAGCACAGAAACGCTGCGCCCTGCTCACACCACCCATCCTCTCACATTTAGTTCTGCACCCCAGTCAGACTTCCCACCCTTCCAGTTCCCCTTCTCCAATGCCAGCTCCAGCCAGCTGCGGGAAGGAGGGGACAACCATGGGGTCCTGGAAATGTGCATGCAGTGCCCATGGTGAGGATGAATTTCTATATGACCAAGGTGCTGCAGGAAGGGGGTCCATTGGGATCGGCCTAAGCATGCAACGAGGCAGAGTGGTGTGGGCAAGCTGAGCCAGAACAGGCACCTTCCTCTTGGTTGTGGGGTGAAACCTCACCATGACACTGCCTCTCTTCCCATAACCTTCATACCGCCTTGGCCTTACACATAATATACTGTGTCTTTTACCCATTACTTTATTCCTTGGGCAAGAATGTTGTCAGATTCCCAGGCAGGTTTGAATGTGTCAAAAAATGTAATCTCTTCATCCAGATTTAGCCTACTTTTGGGAAGTGAGTGTACTCTGATTGCTGCTTCACTGACAGCTTCATTAGAGATGAAGCAGGCAGTCTTGCCTGCCTCGTTTCTCCTCAGCTCCATCCAGTTCTTAGCAAAACATAACAGCAAAGCTCCTTATCACAGAATCACAGAATGGCCGGGGTTGGAAAGAACCTTTAGAAACTAGTCCAACCTCATGCCAAAGCAGGTTCACCCAGAGCAGGTCAGACAGGAATCCAGGTGAGTCTTCAATATCGCCAGAGAAAGGAACCCCACAACCTCTCTCCTCCAGCATTTCAGGAGTTGTTGGGCCCTCCAGATGTCAAACACGGAGTACCTTGCATCTTTTTTTTTTAATAATTTCTACTCAATTTGATGGCAAAGCAATTAGGGGGATGGATAGATCTCTCCTACACATTTGTATGTCCCCAGCATCGTAACTGGAGCATGCTGCACAGAAAACATTAGTAGGTGCTAACCCACCAGACACTGCTTTGTCTACTCTTCCAGCAAAGCAGTGGGGAGCCAAGGCTACAAAAGTAATAGCCAGTGTCAGGATACATAAATATCATCAAACTTGGTAAACTGAGGCACGTCCCAAACATGTCCTGTGATCAGCCAGGCCAGGCCACTGGGAACACAGTCCCTGGCCAAGCTCTGGCCACTGAGCTCTTGCTACAAGCCCAAGGCTGATGCTTGAGCCAAGGGTGCAAGCTGAGTGGTTTAAATGCAGCCACCCTGTTCTGAACAGGAAGAGACCTATGCAGGGTCATGTAAGCTCTGCCAGCTACTGCCCTGCCCCATTTTATTAAATAGTGTAGAGATAGACTTGGACAGCCTTCAACCCACCTTTTGCATCTTGCCTTTGTGTTAATGCCGTGCCAAGCACAGGGGGAGCAGCTTGACTTTAGTTGTGAGTGCCAAGTCCTGACAACAGAGTGGAGGAGACACAAACCAGCCTTCACTCAGCTGGAGAGCTTACTGAAGACTGCAATTTTCCAATTGCTTGAAGAGTTGTCATTAGACAGTTTAAGATGGCAGATTGCTAAATTGCTTTAAGGCTGGAGCCAAACAGCCTTCAATAGGGCACTCTTTGCTGTAAGGATGTGTGTGCGCTGCAGTCCTTCAACTGTGAGAGAACAGGAAAACCATAATTTTGTTTTGAGCATCCTGCGGTGCTGGGAAGGAGCACAACTTACTGTAGAGATAAAGGGAACCAGATACAGGGATCACAAAGAGAACATCCAAGAAGAGAGTCCCAGAATGCCTCTGTTACCCAGTGTCTGCCCCATGGTCTTTCATATGCATACTCCATCGCTCATCACTGACACTTTCCTCCTGTGACCTGGCAAGGGTCTGACAGGAGACTGACCTGCAGGAAATGTCTTTGTGACCTTGGTAAGGGGGAAAGAGAGCAGCAGGGCCAAGGATGAGAGTGGGGGAAGGAGAGGAAGGGAGCTCCTTGCACATCAGTTGGTGCAATGGAGCTTATGCAGCCAGAAAGTAGATGCCTACTATGAACTGAAGGAGTTTGGGATATGCAACTACATTACCTGCAGGGTAATTACTCTCTCTCCTTAAAGCATCAGGCATGGTCATTTCCACCCTTTGTCCTAAACAATTCACTGTTCCCCTTGGTGATGTACTCTCCTTCTGAGTACGTCTGGAGCTTTCTTGAGGGAACACAGAGGCCAGCACAGCAAAAACCTACTGACAGGGCCAGTAAAGCAAAGGGGACCCACAGTACATTCAGCCATGTCACATTCTCTGCAGGATAGACAACCTGGATGTATTCTGCACTGAACATTTCCCTCCACTCACTGAACCCACCCACTGCCTTTCTATGAGTTTCAAGGTACACTTTGGCCACCCTGTTTCCATGCCTTGAAGAAGTGTTGAATGGGCCCACTCTAGTCCCAACATCTTGAGGAAGAGATACCACATTTATTTAACAAGGAGGTCTAAGGGTTACTCTTCCCCACAATCAACTGTTGCGGTCTCACAGTTGCACCCTCTCCACTGAAGAGACCCCACAAGACTGAGTTGTGAAGGGAAAGGCTGATCTTGTTTGTGTTTGAGGTCTCTCTTGATGGGTGTAATGGATGCAACATGTCTGTGCTGGCTGGGAGCTGGTCCCACCTCTTCCAAAAGCCATCCAAATTTTTGTGACAACCTAGTACTCAATAACCAGTCAGTGATGGAACATCTGAAATGGCTCCTCAAGACACCTGTGACACCAAATTTTGGCAGCAACTTGACAATTTGACTATGAGCTTGTCTGTGCACTTCCAGCTCTCAGCATCTTTGCTGCACTAGGGAGAGAACTTTAGTTCCGCAGTTCCTGAAGGGGAGAGACCACTCAATGAAGGTGCATCTGACTTCTTTTTGTCTACACCCAGGAACTGCCTTTTCTCCCCTTAGTTGCTATGTTTCCTCCAGGTCTCTGCACTTAGGGGTGCCTGCCAAGCATACTTTCCCATGGGCCATCTGAGCGTGCACTTCCACCCCAGAAAAATTAAGACACGTGACCTTCATAAATCCCCATCAAAGGCCTTTATTCTTCTGCTATTCTTCCTGCTGTTGTTCACGTTAAGCATGCATGTGACAACCAGATAAAAGGCATCATTCTCGAACAAGATAATTCAAGTTAACCCGTGCAATGAGAAGGACTGAACAGCACCAAAACACTGGCATTTTGATGTGCAACATGGGTTTGAGCCTTCAGCTCGTTTTCAGTTTTGAAAATCCCAAGTGTTAGCCAGACACTCCCTGACATTTGGCAGGAAGCAGAAATTGAGGAAACCTGGCTTCCTTTGCATCTGTGTCCCAGGATTTTGGTGTGGGAGAGGGATGTAAGCTTGAAAGATGGGCATATGAAAAGGTGAGCCTTGTTCCCAATTTGGGGCATGTATTAGGAGTCTCCCCCATATGGATTCCTTAGTTCAGCCTTCTTTTTCCTCAGAACATTTGGAAGACTCTGGGACACCTCTACTCCTGCCAAATTTGGTTGAAGTCAGCAAACACATATGTTCATATATATATATATATATCAGAGAACACTAAAAAAGCATCTTTTTTTAAGTTTTGAAGTTTTGAAAATTTTTTTTTCTTCACTGAACAATTAGAAGAAACTATGAGTTAAAAAGTCACGTCAAAACTGTCTGGCATTTTTCTTGTGTTCTACTTTGAGCTTGGTTAGCTAGGGATGCTTCTGAGATGTATGCTAGGAAGTGAATCTCCAGCACCTTGGCCAAGAAGATGCTCGTAGTGCAGAAAATGTTAATATATATATGTAATACATAATATATAATGGGAATATATAACATGGGCTTTCTTCCTCTCATAAAACTTAAACCATTGATGCTTGTGCTACCGCACTGTCTGACTCCAGTTGGGTCTTTCACTGTGAAGGTCTAGATTAGACATGGGAATCCCTTCAAGGGGGCACTGAGGGGATGTCCAGCCTTCCCAAGCATGGCCCTGATTTAACTAATTCCCTTTGAATTTTACCTGAAATGGTATATAGGATCTTAAGTCCTGCTGGGAGGTGGTATTTAGGATCTGAGTTATTTCACTGCTTTTGGAAATTATTTGCCATCAAGACTAGAGGAGGTGTGAAAAGCCAAGCAATACAAACTCAGGGCCAAGGAGATAAAACCAAAAGATAGTGGATCATGCCAAAGACTGAGCAAGAAGAGGGTTGCATTAGCCACATCTTTAAGGAAGACCTGACATCATTCCAAGAAACATTCCTCCCCACCTTGCAGCCTGTGTGGGGCAGCCAGCAGCAGAGCCCCCATCCTCATGTCTCATTCCCATCACGTGGAGAACACAGGGAGATTGGGAGTGACAACAGCAGTATGATTGTAATTGAGCAGGGCTCTTTAGATGTTGTCCTGTTGGTAGGACCCTGGGGATCTCATTTTGTACTCCATCTCAGCGCCTGGAGCGGTGAATGCTGGAGATGAGAACTCCTTTCGAATAAAAATGCTGCTCCAGTACTTCTCAGTAGTTTCTCACTGGGCTTGACATTCTCATCTACTTGCTGCCCCTGGCAAACTTCTCTCATGGTGGCTCTTCATCTCCCAGCTCCACACAGGGAAATTAAAAATCCCCATAATATTTTTCTTTAATCTAGTCCAAGCTCCAGCTGCAGTTGCTCCTAGTCCCCCCCCAACTGGGGGGCTGTTGCCCGAGAAAGTTTGCACAGATGAAGGCTGCTCAGCTCACCTCTTTTGGTGAGACTCCCTCTCCAGCTAAACTCCTTGAAGCACGCAAATAAAGAGGGAGCAGGGGAAAAAACAAAGGAACAAAGAAGAAAATTCTCATCAGAGAAATGCTCAGATTGGCATTGCTAAAGGGCAGAACAGGGGGAAAGCTCGGCTGTGTGCAAAGTGCAAGCTCATCCTTCTCATGTTCTGCTGCGGGTTTGGAAGAAAGATAAGAAGAAACCGGAGACAGTTTGTGTCTTGGGCCACCTCACCTACTGCTATCCTCTTGCCATGGCCACATGGTGCCTCAGCCTGGTGAGTCGACTGATCCCAGCTACTCACCAACTTCCTATATGGATGCTGAGCATCCCAACGGCAAATATTTTTAAAACTCCAAGGCTCAACCAGGTGCACAATTGTGTCCTAAGCTGGATCTTCCTGACAGGTCTACAAGAAAATCTCAGATGTTGTTTAATCATATAAAGAAAGGATTCCCACATGATCTTCCTTTAAAACTGGGTGGCGCCTGTGTCACAGCTACCCACAGGATAAGACAATTAAATGCTTTCAGATGATTCAGGCAATCACCAGTCCACCAAAAACAAAGAGAAAAAAATTTTCCTTCCAAAATTTGCACCAAAAAATATTATCTGGCAGCACCTCGTTATTATAAACTGCCTATACATCTTCCCTACCCAAACTCTGTTTTCCACATATCCTGAGTAAAAACCAATGCACAATTTGCACTATGCCAGAGGCTGAAAAACCCAGCACAGACTAATCCATGAATATAGACTGAATGATAAGTTACTTCAGGGAAGAGTGGCTATATTCAGCTACTTTGCTCCCCTCTATTATCCCCAGCTAGCTCTAGGTTCAGAGATGCTTCTGCCCTGCCTGATAAATTGGAGGACTTCACGGACATATTAACACAGCTAGTCTGTAGTCAGTGAGCAGTCAATTGATTATATGTCAAAAAGTCACACACTGGGCAATTTTGCTCCTAGGCTTTACCTCCATTTTTCAAAATATACGTTACAAAGCAAAAAAAAAGAAAAAAAATCAAAAGTGAGAGATAAGAGTTAGTCTGTGTGGTAGGAAACTGCTTGGAATGGGCTCAGTTTCTCTCTCTCTGTTTTCGCACCGCACTAAGTATCATCTTGTTGAGATTCAGGGAGGAACAGAGCTGGTCGACCAATGTCTTCCAACCGAGAGATATTTCTTAATGAAATATGGGATTCTGTCAAAACATAATTTTTGGCTCAAAAACATGACTTTCAATGGCATTCTCTTAGTTTTCACCAAGACTAAGCAAATAGATTGTTCTTTTCCCCCCCCTCTCCTTTTCAAATCATCATTTGTAAACATTGAGGGTTTAGCTGAAAAATGTTATAATTTATGTCAAAAATGTTGAAATCTTTCCCTAAGACTTGTCACCTTATGTCAGACTTTGTTATTCTGTGAAGACACTCAGGTAGGTTTGTTCCTAAGTCACCTTTTTCATACTCTGTCATTATGAAGCCAAATGTTGAGCTGCTGCAACTTTTGGGGCGCAGAAATTGCATTCACAGGGAACTAAGAAATTTGAGTGCTTGATACCAAAGCCATTCTTGTGAAGACTGCCTGAAATAAATCTTCATTATCTGCATTGCAGTGAGGGATGGAGGTCACGGTGGGTTTTGCTAGCTCATTGTGCTACTTGTGGAACAAGCAGACAAGAGGCAGCACTACCAGCAAAGAGCTTGTGGGCTCATCCGACAAGACAAAGCACCAAGGGGAAAGGGAAGCAGGGAGAGGTGGAGTGACTCAACCCAGATCACACCACGGACCAGGTCAGAGATGGGAGGGAAACCGGTGTTTCCAGACTCACAGTCCAGAGACGGCAGGATGGGTCTGACGGCTGCCTCAAGGAACGAGTGAATAAAGAAGGATGTTTTACTCAGGTGATCACCTTCTCTCCTAAGACCGGGAGGACCAACCTGGTCTCCAACAGAGGTCCAATCCTCTCCTATTTTCTGTGAGAGTTCTTTTGTTTAAGTCATGACGCTCAGCTTCCAGGACCTTCTCTGGGAAACTCTGTGTCTATGTCACCCTTCAATCCATCATTCCTCTCTCTCTTCTTGCACCTGTCTTCTACAGGAAACCCTCAAAGTTGTGGGTCCCACAGTAGGTAGGGCAGAACTACTCAAGCCTGGGGCTGATTAACCTGCAGTGCAAAGCAGATCATAGCTGACCTTCTCCATTTCCACTGACAAGAATGGCTTGGCTTCCAAAATCAAGCGGCACGTGCCCCATGGGGCTGGGCAATCCCACAGGAGGTCTGGGTAATGCTGCATTGGGTTACTCTGCCTAGACCATGGGTTTGGGGCTGTGCAGCATGGAAGCATCCCTTCCTCCACACCACGGACCAAAGAGCACAATAAAAAAAGCTCTGGCCCATCTGCTCCTGAGGCCACTGAGCACAACCCACCTCCCGCACCTTCCCAGGAGGAACAAAAGGCTTTTCTTCTCCAGCTCCTGCAGCAGCTGAGCACACTGAAGAGGAGGATCAATATCTATCGACCATTGCTGTTTCCCTCAAGTGTCCCCAGCTCCCTTGATTATGTATCTGCTGTCCTTTTCTGGCCTGCTTTCCATGGCAGGAATTCACCTCATTCTCCCACAAAGAGAGCTCCAGAATTGTGTTCCTCAGAGCCAGTACCAATTCACAACCCCAAATGATGACATTATGGGTAATGTTTGTCTTTGGATCAGAGCTACTCTGGAAATTTTTGCTTTGTGGGAGGAAAATAATCAATGTATTACACTCAAAATTCCCCTTTGGTGCCTGTTCTGCATGGGAACAAAATGCACAGCACCAGGATGCAAAAGGTCTCTGTCCTGGTTTGAGGTTAAAGAAAGCATCTGACATTTGTTTAGCGGCCACCCCAACCTAAACCATGACAGTGTCACTGCCTCCCTGCATGGGAGGATGGAGAAGGAGGGTGTCTTTCCATGCATGGGCCATTCCCTGAATCTTTAACCCACTGGCTCTGGCACTGCTGGGAATCCCAGCTTCTGTCCCATTCCTGCCTGGGCATCCCCATCCTCCCTCCTGGAGGTACCTGCCCTCCCTCTGCAGGCAGCTCGTTTGGAGGGCTAAGCCAACAGAAAACATCCCAAACAAGCAAATAATTTCCTGCTGGTTCATTTCCCTGAACCGACTCACCCCGGGGTGAGTTGTGCATCAGTCCCTGCCAGGCAAGCAGTGAGAACGCAGGGCTGGGAATGGGACGGGACAGGGACAAACAGCATTTTTAGGAGCTGAGGTGTTTTACATCTGTTTCACCAGGACAAAATGACTCTGCAACCTGGTTGAGAGCTCAGTCCCCATGGAAAAGGGGCACAGAGCACACAAGGACATCTTTTCAGCCAGCATCCTTGTACTGGCTGTGCCCCTCATCCCTGACACCTGCCTGCTTGGGGAACCTGCCTTGAAAATAATGTCTACCCACAAGAAAGGCTTCCTCCTGCTCCAGCCCACACTGCCTGCTGAAAAACAAACAAGCCACTGCTGGAGAGGGAGAGAAGGAAAAAAGAAACCAAGAGAACTATATATTCAAAAAAGGAGGCGCCTCTTGGACATCACAGCAGCAGAAGCAGCAGCTCATGTCTCCATCCTTCCCTTTATTTGGGATAAAACAGCTTTAGGAAGGGATGTTGCCCTGGGACCAGTTACCCAGTAACCTCCACAGCCCATTCAGCGGGAGCCCTGGACTTGCACCCCCCAGGACAGGTTGTCACCCCTGGGAGCCGGTGTCTACCTAAAACCCTCTGAATTTCACTTAGTTCAGCTCCTACCCTGGTGGGAGAGCACTTGAGCACCGTGTGGGTGTGCAATGGGTAAAGAGCACATTGGGATGCTTGTGCAGAGCGGGCAGCTTCCTGGGATCTGTGAACCACCGGCTGAAGGCACATCTTGATTGCATCTTTTCAGATAAAAGCTTGGATCCACTCCTTGTCTCCGTCCTCCTCCCCACCCCCAGTGTTTACTGCTCTCAGACTCTGATTTAGGTGGTTTACTGGGGCTTTCATCTAAGTGCATCAGCATTTTTAAATTAGTCACAGGTGACTCACAGGGTTACAAGAATAATGTTAAATTACCAGACATACATAGCCCATATACTTTATTACCTCATTTTTGTATCTTCTTTATGGTGTGTGATAGCAATGACCTTATAGTCTGTGGTTGAAGAGCCAGTTAAACTTGTTCTCTGTCAAAATGGTAATTAAAAAATTCCTATAGGGCAGGAAGCAAACCTTTACTCTCCACTATATTTCTCCTTCTAACAAGGCTCCTGAACGAGGCTCGGAGAGCAAGAGAAGACAATGTGCACAGAAGTCTCTGATGAACATGCTTATCAGCCAGGCAGCGCTCAGTCATCTGCATTAATATTTTAAATAAATATGTATTAGGCTTAGTGGCATAGAACGTATGTCAGAGCCAGAAAAATACAGCAGTTTCCCTTTGGCTACCAAGAAATATTTTGTCTTATTTAGGAGAAGGAAAAAAAAAAAGGATAAATACATTAAATACATTTAGCAAACAGTTTGTGTTGCTCTTGCTTTCAAATGAAGATAAAAGCTTGACTATGTGCTTCATTTTTTTTATTCCACTTTTTTTCCTAATGGTCAGACCAGAGGAAAAGACAATAAAAAGGAAGGAAAAATACAGTATCTGAGGAAATTTTGGCAGTTGGGGTCATGAAAGAAATAGGAATAAGAATAGAAAGTGTAATTATTTTGGGGGGGAGGTAAAGGAGTCAATTTTTATCTCCCTAAAAGATTCAGCCAGCCATAGTTAATAGTTTTACAAGGGCATGTTCTCAGGACAGGCCTTGCCTGATTGTCCAGGACCTTCTCCTCCATCAGCCTCAGAAGCAACATGAACAAAAGCAGTTGGGATGGCGGCAGGAGCAGAGCTCAGGGTGCAGGAGGACCGGTCCTGAGCACCAGCCGATACCGTGCTGTGGCTGCATCCCCAGCACCTCCATGGGCAGCTCAAGGGGGCACTGGGAGGAGGAGGAGAAGATGCTTCATCCCATCTGAAGCTCTGGGAGGGCTGCTTTGGAAGAGCACCTCGCAAAAGCGATAGAGACAACCCTGACAATATTTCACACCACTGTTCTCCCTGCTCTGATATTATAGGCATATTCCTTCCTTCCCCTTCCTACTCCCCTCAAAAAAGACTTTTCCCTTGGATAAGTGTGTCACATCCAATTTTCCAGCACATGGTCCTCAGTGGGTGCCAGGTGTTTTTATTACTGGTTAGAAACAAATTCCCAGAAGCAGTAGAAATGCAGGATGGATGTCATCTTTTTCTTTCTCTCCTCCCTCCCCATTCAGATTCCCTTTTATTGGTGTCATTTACAGGTTACTAACCAAGTTGAAACATTCAAGCTGAAAGTCCAGCAGTTAAAAAGCAGCAAGGCATTCAAAGCCTGCTTCCCGTGCAATTTTTAAAGTGCTGCACTAAGGAAATGTTCAGGAGAGTGAAGCTTTGCCTTTTATATATCCCAGCAGACTTACACTTTCTAACAGACACATCTAAATCAACAAAGTATTCCCCAGCCAGGGCCAAGAGTCGGCGAAAATGGCTTGAAGGCAACTGATGCAGCTACAACTTTCCACTGGAAGTTAATGAACTTTTAAAAACATTTTGGAAAGTGATGTATGCGCAAGGCTCCTTGGTGTATCATGGTTAATATAATGCGTTCCTTTCCCCGGGGGAGACCCTGTCTGAGCTGTCAGCTGTTAGGTTGTTCTTCTGGAGCTTTTTCTTTATATATACAATCCTCTCTTCTGTCTCTCCTTTTGTTTTGCGGGGGAAGCAAAAGGCAACCAGCTCCCGCTTGTATAAATTGTGTGCTTCAAAGAATTTGAAGGGCAAATGAACAGGAGGGAAAAGAAATTAGTCTGGCTGAGTGAACAGAGGAGACACAGTGCCTGTCCTGGACATCACCAGAGGGGCTGAGCATCCCAGGAACACGTAGCTGTACATTCATATGTACATTCATATGCATATCTCTGCACCCACACATGGGCAACAGGAATCTCTGGCGTAATGGAGCACTGGCTCATCTAAGTGGCCTTCTGCATCACAGGGCAGCAATTCATGAACTGGTTTCTCCTTAGGTTCCAAAGATTCCTGTACTGGAGTTCTTCCTGGCACACTCCAGGATGACCTGAAGTGGGACAGGTGTTATCTCACTGTGTACCAGCAACAGCTGCTAGACTTGAAAAGAAGCGGGAAAAATGGGGATCACAGCCAGACCCTCAATGGTCCAGGAGGCCACCGCTCCTCCAGTTCCACAATTAAATAAAGTCTCATCAAATATGAACTACAGCATATGCTTAGCAGCTTGTCTGGAGAGAGCCCAGTCCACCTTCTCTCTCCAGAGAGCCCAATGTTCAGTTGTCTCCAGCCGTAGGAAGATGAGGTCTAGTTTGAGGTTGAATTTCTTTGATTTCCAGATACTATTGTCCAGCTCTGGATGTCTCTCTGAACCCTTCTTCATACTTGCTCTCCCAACATGTCTGGACTCAACACAACTCTCCTCCCAAGATTGTGTTTTCCCTGTTCCAGCTGACATAACCTACCTTTTTTTACTGATCTGATGATTATATCTTCTATTTTTTTATTCCCTCATGGCATTGCAGTGAGAGCTCATCTTGAGAGGTTACCACAGATGACCCTGAAGCCATTCCTCAAGACACAGCTTTCAAACATGGAGCTAGCATTTCTGAAAGCACATCCTTGCATTCTTCACTCCCAGAGGAATTCTCTTCAATTTAGCTAGGCTAAAAGCATCGTACTGAACCATGACCAGTTAAGTACACGATCCATATTTCTCAGTATGACTAACCCATATCTTCCTTATTTTCTAGCCTGCAAATTTCTGTGTCATCTGTAATGCTATAAAAGGTTTCTCACCCCTATGTGTTCTATATCACTGCAAAATGACTTATACAAAACCTGAAGTTGTGGCAGAGCAAGACCCGTCTCTGGGGAAGCCACTTCAAAATAGCTCTACCCATTGGAGTCATAGCATGAATGGCTTTCAAGACACAGCAGTGTGTCTTGAAATTGTTGTCCTAATTGTTGTCCCCTTGATACTGCAAAATGTACACTTTCAAAATCAAAATATCGTCAACTACCATGGATGATGTCAACGTGGTTGTCTTCTTGTTGTGGTTTAACTCTGACCAGTAGCTCAGCTCCACACAGCCACTCACTCTCTCCCCTGATGGGATGAGGGAGAGAATAGGAAGGGTAAAAGTGAGAAAAGTCATGGGTTGAGATAAAAACAGTTTAGCAGGTAAAGCAAAATGAGGAATTCATCCACTACTTCCCCCAGGACATCAGGTGCTCAATCACGAGACTTGGAAGAAGAACAGGGCTCCATCACAAGACTTGGAAGGGCAAATGCCATAACACTGAACATCCCTCCTTTCTCCTCCTTCCCCAGCTTTTATTGCTGAGCATGACATCATATGGTGTGGGACATCCCTTTGGTCAGTTGGGATCAGCTGTCCTGGCTGTGTCCCCCTCCCAAGTTCTTGCCCACCCCCAGCCCACTCGCTGGTGGGTGTTCTGAGGAGCAGAAAAGGCCTTGACTCTGTGCAAGCCCTGCTCAGCAGTGTCTAAAACGTCCCTGTGTTATCAGCACTGTTTTCATCACAAATCCGAAACATAGCACCACACAAACTACTATAAAAAACCCCGACTCTGCCCCAGCCAAAACCAGTCCACTTCCTCAACCCCAGCCTATGATCATAAGATACTAGCGGGCTGCTTTCAGTCTCCCACAACTCACCCCATCCTAGAGGCATTCAAAAGTTTTCTCCATTTCTGAAGGAAGGTTTGCTAATATTTGGCAGGCAAACAGGAGAGTGAAATCAATAGGGGGAACTGAAGAAGATTATGGCTACAGGTCATTTGTTTACACAGCTTTGCTGGTGACCTGACCAGGGGAAAGTTAATATAAGCTTGCAGTTTTGGAAACCAGAAAATGTTCGTGTGTTCAAGGAGTGCAGGAGTCAGAGCCTGTGAAAACGGACACACCAGAGGAATGTCCAGGAGAGGGATATTTTAGCTTTTCAACGTTAGCCATTTTATGCTGGGTCTGAATACAGTCCCTGAGCAAGACATCATCAATAAATCCGAGCCTGTTTGGGGGATTCCATTTCAGGGGAGTTTTGAATAATAAAAATAGTCTTCCTTTTTTATTATTTTTTTTTTAATTCTTATAAAACCTGTACAAATAGGAGACATTATTAAGAGATTAGCATTTTAGTAACAATCTCTAAAATATCCATACTCCTACTGTTTGCTGTACGTATATGCTCTCATCATTCTCCTTCTCTATCTTTCTCCAAAGTGAACACATACTGCCATGTTTTTCAGAAGTTTACATGACGTTTGCTATCAGAAATGTTTTGTTGAAAGCAAAAAATCTGGAATGGACAAATACAGGACAGTTATGGAATGTCCTTTGTATAACACACTGTACAATGATTAAATAAGCTATGACTTGTCTGTCTTTGAAAGTCATTGGGGAAGGAGTAGGGATATGAAGTCTAGGAGATCATCAGTGGCTCGAAGAAGATAAACAAGGACCAGGTGTCCGTGGTCTCCACCAGCACAGGAATTGGAGACCAACAAGTAAAACTAGCAGGCAGATGGCTTAAACAAACAAAAGGATGTGGTTCATTAACCAGTGCACAGTTCAGCTGTGGAGCTCCTTCCTGCAGGTTGTTGTGGATGCTAGAAATGCACAAGGGCTCATAAAAAAATTAGGTGAGTTCCCACCCAAAAAAAAAAAATCCATTGGGGTTATTAAAACAATAATAACAATGCCTATTGTTAAAAACAATGCCTCAGAAAGGCTTCTTAAAAACATATTACTTAGCCTTGAAGTGTCCTATGGAAATGTTATATATCCTTTTTCTGGTTTTCAGCTTTTCTTTATGCATCTAGTCACTGGTAGGGATGGGCTAATCCAGCAGTTCTTAAGCATTTTCTGCCTATTTTAGTTTGAAGTTTAATTTCCCAGCAGCATTTTGGTGCTCTTAGTGAAACAAATTTTGGCATTGCCAAGAGAATACAACAGAACACCTGTCAGGCTAAAAAATCTCCATAGAGAGCCAGAAGGAATGATATTTCTATTGTTTTCATGAACTCATATGCCAGGGGGTACAAACTGCTGCAAAAGGCTGGAGACATTTTACAAACTAGACACAGTCCTCAAAGTCCACCAAGGGACCTGGAACACAAAACTGTGGGCACAACTCTGTGGATCAGGGGGGTACCAATCCATGTATTTCCAGACATTGGGCTGATAGGGAGGTGAAAGCCACTTCATATTTCCCTTATTTATCTGCAGGGGTCCACTATCAAAGCTGAGTTGCTGCACTGGTTGGACCCCATACAGTCATTTAAACCTGCTGTGCTCCTCAGCCTGGAAGAAGATGCCCTCCAAAGGGTTAAGACATGCTACTAGAGCAGTGAAGCTGCTTTGGTGCCATATGGTCCTCATCATTTTCCTGTTACCAAGGCAGCTGCCAGCAGAGGTAACACCATGGCAGTGGACACTTGCACATGGAGTTGCTTCTGCTGCTGGTGCCCAAGGACAAACCTGGACCCATTTGCCTGTCAGAAACCACAATAACAAGCTTCTACTAGCATAAACGCTGTTCAATCATCACACCACTTCCATGTCAGAAACCAGTGCTGCCACCAGGAAATGGCTGTAACTCTTCAGGCTAACATTAATGCCTCCATCTCCTCCTCTGTGACATCATTGGGGTGTCAAGTCTTGGAGGGGACAGAAACTGTTTTATCAACCTTTTATGAACCTTGAAGTTCAAGGAAATGCCACATGTCACAGGGAAATATTTCAAAAGCTTTGTTTTCTTTCCAATGCAGGAAGAAAACAGGTTTGGAAAGCCTCAAGGTTGCCTGCTGTTCTGGTCCTCTTATATGCAGGCTAATCTTCCTCCAGGAGCCCACCATCATTCTCCAGCTGTCTTCACACAGGTCCAGGTCATATCTCTCAACTCCACTTTACCACCCATGGGAGATGCAGTGGGGCAGCCATACCAGCTACCGGCTAAAATACTGCAGAAGCAGCCTTGGAGAAGCAGCTCACCTCCATAAACACTGAAAAATGCTGACTTCTTAGGGGTTCCTAGAGTATGTCATTGTATGAAGAGAGTAAGACAGCATAATTGTTTAATTAAATCATGTGGGCACAACAAACAGAGAGGCATACTGTTACCTCCATGGTGAGAGCTAACACCTGGTGCTTCTTGTATTCCACACTACACTCAGGGTGAGAAGATCACACAATCGATATAGCAGCGACTAGTAGGAACAGCACAGCCTGTGCTGCACCCATCTCAGGTCATGGTGTCAATAACCTGGGATGGACTAAACTGCATTCAGAGTTTGCAGTTCAGGCTGCATCAACCTGATTTTTGCTGCAGGGTGGACATAGTTTGCCTAAGGCAAACACAACTGAATGACTCCCAAATGGCCAGTTTGAACCTCTGCCTGAGACAGACATTGAGCTCCCGGACCCAACAGGGAATGTGTGTCCCACATTCAGCTGTGGCTGTTGACAGCCCCCCTGACAACAAGCCAATTAACATGGGGACTGGGAGCTGCACAGAGCTTGGAAATTATTTAAAAACCATGTTAACAATGCTGCGTGGAGAAAAGATCCCTGCCTCCTCACCACTGTACATAGCCAGATGTTGGGCTGGGGGATATCATCATCATCATTAAAAAGTTTGGGTTGGAAGGGACCTTAAAGATCATCTATTTCCAAATTCCATGCCAGGGGCAGAGACATCTCCCCCTAGACCAGGTTGCTCAAAGCCTAGTCCAGCCTGGTCTTGAACAATTCCACAAATATGGCATTCACAGCTTCCCTGGGCAACCTGTTCAAGTGTCTCATCACCCTCACAGTAAATAATTTCTTCCTAATAACCAATCTAAATTCACTCTCTTTCAATTTAAAGCCATTACCCCTCATCCTATCGCTCTACTCGCTGTTAAAGAGTCCCTCCCTGTCTTTCCTGTAGTCCCTTTAGGTATGGGAAGGGGCTATAAGGTCTCCCTAGAGCCTTCTCTTCTCCAGGCTACACAATCCCAGCTCTCTCAGGCTGTCTTGATAGGAGAGGTGCTCCAGCCTTCTGAGCATCTTCATGGCCCTCTGCTGGACTCAATCCAACAGGTCCATGTCCTTCTTTTGTTAGGTGGCATCAACCCAACTCCAGCAACTGCAAGCTACCTGCAGGTGACTTAGAATCTGATCCTTGTTTTGGAGGCAGGAACATAATGGGATCTCCCAGACCAACCCGTCTTCTCCTAGTTCCTCATGCTGGGCATGGTGAGGGCCCTGGAGAGATGGGCTTATCTTGTATCACAAAGATCGCCTTTGTCATATGGTGTCCCCAAAGAGCAGGGACAAGCCTTCCAGTCCTTACTCCCACTTTGCACTGTTGAAGAGCAGTGAGGCCCAGTGCCCAAAGCCAGAATAAGCTCTGGATGTCCCAGCAAGACCAGTCTACCCATTGCTGGACACCATTGCAAATCCAGCCTCCCCTCAAACTAATAACTGCTTCTTGCTGGAGCTGCCCTGTGCTGCCTGTAGAGCCTTATCTTTGGTGGTGCATGTCCAGAGCACGTGCAGGGAGGCACAAAGTCACCCAGCGTTGTGTTTTTCTCAGCGTATATATTTCTCCCTCCCCACACTCTCGCTGTCAGGAGCAGTGTGTGTGTGTGTGTGTGCACGTGTGTGTGCTTTTGTATTTGCACACTGGTGCGGAGGGGACTGGCAGAAAACTTTGACCCCTGCGAACACGACAGCTGCAGTGGCTGAGGGAGTGATTCTGCTATCACTCAGCACCACTCAAGCACACTGTCAGCAAACAAGCTGAGAAAATGCCACGGGCTAACAAACTGCTCCAGATCCTGCAGGGAGACCAGTTACCTTTGCAGTGCTCTGCCCCACCACTGATGCTGTTAAAATTCTGCGCCGAGCATTTAAAGAGAGGTGGATTTTTGATGCAATTTGGGTGGAGGCAACAGCAACTTGGAGGGTTGACCTGACCTCTCAAGCCCGGGTGACCGTAGCTGCAGCTCTGGAGCAGGATGGAACACGATTAGTGATTTTCAGAAATGCTCTGCTGATAGTGGCAGTTGCTCTAAATTGCTGAATGAATGCAGGGACTGGTGCCCCGCTTCCCAGATAAAAAGTGATTAAAGTCTCCTTAAGAGTTTCCAAATCTGCTCTTCAGAAATTCCATTAAGCAATCTAATTAGCTAATTCTATTAACTGATTAGGTGATATTAATTAGTTAATTTAGGGGGGAAATTTATAAAGCTATCGAAGGAAATACAGAAAAAGGAGGGGGACTTTCGGCCAGAAGCTTCCTTTCTTCACCCCCATGGTGCCGTAATTAGAAATTTTAATTAGCCATATGCTGGGGGTAGGGAATCGCTAATGGACCTCTGCTCTCCCCATCCTCTCTCCTGCTAGTCGTGCATCTTCTGGTAATTCATGATGTCCGAAGCAACTGTGGAGGTTGGAGGTTTGCCTTTTGGGTATGTTTTCTTTTTGTCCAGGCTTCTGATCTAGGAGATTTTAAAACAAAAACCCAAAACCTGGCACTTAGGACAGAGCATGACAGGGCCACCGTGAGCAGCTGTCTGGCAGTCTCCTAAACGGTTTTCAATTTGCAACGGTGGCCCTGGGAAGCTGGCAAGTGGTCCTCATGCCAGCTTTACAGGGGGACACACAGAGGCAGGGAGACTCTGGGCTTCTGTTCCTACCACCGCGCAAAGTGGTGCACCACTCCTGCTGGAGCTGCCTGCCAGTGGAGGGGCAGGGCTGGAGGGGAGCACTGGGAGTGTGGGGTGGCCTGTGGGTGGTGTGAAACAGGGACGAGTCAGTTCCCAGGCACGTTCCCAGAGGTCCTGGGTGGGGACTCAGTCCTGGCAGCTTTCCGCAGCATCGGCCAGATTGGAAACTTGGCCACCATTGCCACCAATACCACGATTTCAGCTCCTGACAAATACTGGCAGTGATGCAACCAAGTCTGCAAATCCTCCTGAGCCCGGGTGATGTACAGGAGCTCCAAACGTGCCAGAACAACTCCCACTGTATCCCAGGTACACGTGAACCCTGCGTACCAGTCTGTCACCAGTTACACACAGATCTAGCAGGGGGAGGTAAGAAATCTCCCAGACAGCTGCAGTGATTTCTCCTGACAGGCACCCACAGCTCAGCATGCCTGACAGGCTCAGCGTGCTCCAGGCACCTCTCTCAATGTCTTCTCTACCACCACTTTCTCCAAACACAGTGAAGGAATAGGAGTGGGTACCATCACCACATGATCCCCAAAGTCTCTGGGAGATGCTGGGATAATTGCATCCCAGCCACGTAAGTGAAACCCCCATGTACATTAGCTTTGACAACCCAGGTGGACAAGGGCAGAGGTCGCAACTTGTGAGATACGGTCAGAGGGTTGTGGAGAAGGATCAGCTACTGCAAGTGAGAGCCTTTGGACTTGAACCAGGAGGTGCTTGGAGCAGAGTGGTCTCATGCAACACTTCTGCAGCACCTACAGCAGACCCTTCTCTGGGATGAGTTTCTATCACAGAGCAAATGTAAATTAAGACCTGGACCATGGTGGCTCCATTAGTATTAATGCTGTCAATGTTACTTGTAAAGCACCAGTGCCACTGCCTGCCTCCTTGCACACCCACCCATAGCAAGTTTCTGAAACCAAGATATGTCAGCTTTTAGTGTGAATTTTGAGGCTTTAAGCTTTTCAGTTATGCTTTCAAGTCTTCCCCAGCAACCATCAGGTTGACAAATTTTCAAAATGGAAGGTGAGGATTCATGAAATCCCAGGAACTGGGGCAAAGTCCTGGGGATGATGTGACTCTGCTGGGAGAGCCACACTAGGTAGAATTGCCTTCCATCCTGATGGGAGAAGAGGTATGTGGGTGTCCTGGCAGGGGAAGGAACTGCCCCATAGCCTCCAAGTTCCCAAAGTGGCCTCGTCTGCAGGACACTCATCTCTTCGCATGAGGAGTTGTGGCCTCAAAACAAATTCTTCCTGAAAAGTGGAAACTGCATCTCTCACCTGTAGTATTACCAAGACAATTTCCAGACTATGGTCCGGTTCCATCCTAAGGCCATCCTGCGGCACGTGTCAGTTTGGAGCTGAGTTTGGGCTTCCTTTGAAAAGTGAAAAGCCACCCCAAGTAATATTGCTTAAAAGAGGGCAGAGGCTGTCTGACAAAACCAGTTTCTACAGAAGGTGGTTTGATCCAAACCAAAACACAGAGGTTTTAACAAAGGTGTAGTAAGGAGATTGTTTACTGCCTCTCCTGGCTGAGTGCTGAGGGGATCTGGGGTTTTCCTGCCCCAGAAGGGGTAAGTCCCCAAACACCGCTTGCTAAAATCTCAGAAACACTCTTGGTAGGAGAAGCAGTGTACTCACGATCTGTTTCCCATAGCTTTCTTGAAGCTATCAACCATGTCTAGATGGGGAGTTACATGCCCAGAACAATATGGTAATCTGCACATTCTTTTATTCCCAAGGGCCTGTGTGCCATGCACTTGAGTGCTCAACCACTTTGGAATACTTCTTACCACTAGACTGGGAACAAGAAAGCCCAAAGAGTCTCCCAACTCCTAAGCAATGAAGTTCCTGATCTTCTAGGCTCCCTGCTTTCCCGTGGCCCAAGAAACAAAATTAGCAATAATGAGCTGATCTTAAGGTTGACCTCAAACACATCCCTATCGACATGTGTTATTAGGTAAACTTCTGACAGCCAATCCATCTGCATCCCAAGATACAAGCCCCAGGTGTTTGCACACTTGGGGAGCAATATCCTTCAGCAACCACACAGTTCCCAATTCCCTCACCCTGCTGTCAGTGTAATGGAAACAAGCCAGCAATAAGGACAAGGTAGAGAAGAGCTCTTGACCTGAGCAGCAAAAAGTACATGGTGGACAGCTCTGGGGTGACCACACTGTAAGCTCTGTGCAAATGAAGCACTGAGCTGGAAAAGGGCAAATTTCAAGCTCAAACTGTCAAAACTGGGCAGCACAACTGAACTCAGCTGCATGCAGAAAGCAATCAAGATAATGTTTATTGTTATTTCAACCCAAACTTGTTATTTTTTTTTCAGTCCTGTTTCTTTATTCTGTGCCACGAACAGTCTTCGTGCCCATCTAAGTCTGCTGAGTCTTCTTTAGTATTTCACAGGACAAATTCTTCTGTCCCTCAGAGTTTGAGGGCCTAAAGACAAGGAGAATCCAGATGCCTTATATCCAGTCTGCCTCATCCCTTTTATCAAGTTCCACAGAGAAATAAGTTCATTTTTTTCTATGGGGTATAACTCCAGCATCATCCTCAATGAAGGATGAGAAGTGCCATCAAATTAAAGAAGTTTCTCATTTATCTTTATGTCACACTAAGAGCCTGGACCATACCTGTAGGATCTTTGGTGGGAAGTGCCTCAAATTCTGTTTTCTGAGGAAGGAAAGCAGGAGGGCAGGAAGGATACCCAGCATTAAATGTTGGATGTGGAAGGCTCCCATGTGAAAGAAGATTGAATGGCTTTGGATTCTCCCTCTGAACGGAAAGATTTCTCTGAAGATATGATATTAGAGGTTGTAAAACCACGAATAGGGAGGGAAAGAGGAATATTAAACAATTTCCCATGCCAGAGGACCCAGAAGCACTCAGAAATCTTGCAATTAAGCGTATTTTAGATACAAAAGGAAGCATGTTTTCCTAAGGCACATAATTAACCCATGGAACTCATTGCTGCAGGATGCTTGTGAAAGTCAAAATTATAAGTGGAAATTAAAAAAAAATTATGGCAGATATATCAATCAGCAGCCACTGAGTGCCTTGGTCTGGAAGCACCCTCCAGCTTCACGAGTCCTAAACTGCTGACCACCGCAGAGGAAGGCTTTGAGGAGAGCCTGAGGAGAGGACATGGTGGGCTCCATGGACTCACAACCCTACTATCCTCTTTCCTCCCCCGTTCCCCACTGATTTGCGTGGTGCTAATCACAGCTCGGCGTGTACTTTTGCGAGGATCCCTGGAGCTGCAGAAGTTGGTACTAAAGTTCAGCTGTAACAGGAGCTTTGTTTAGCGGTGCTGGGACCAGAAGGTCAGCAGCAGCTGCTCTGCCAGGGTTTAACGCTTTGTTCACCTCGGCGCGCTCACCCGTGCAGAGTGTCCTGTTCCCCCCGGCAGCTCCAGGAAGAACCTTCTTTTATTTTGTTAGCCCTATGATCCATCAATTTTGACTCCGCGATAACACCGTGAAGCCTGCCCGCCTGCAGCCCCGTTGTGCTGTAATGCAGTAGCCGGCAGCACTTTTTCACTGTTTTTTCTCAAGCAGCCCCAGGTGGCACTAGGAAATCTCGCAGCTTGTATTTTTGCAAAGTGCCATTCAAATGATGGTGGTTCTTGAGAGCCGTTGTGCTGCAGCACTGTCAGGGTATTTAAATCAGGATAAAGCAGAAGCAGTTCATAAAGTCCCACTTAGCAGTTGAGCGCCCCGCACTGCTACACTGATCTCCGGTAATTTCCCAGGGCAGATCCCACCTAGTTTGAATTTTCCCAAGCATCTGCAGGGCTGGGGAGTGCATGTGTTAGCCTGACAGAAGCCAGGGAAAGTTCAGAGGTGACTATAAACAGAGGGATCTCTCGGAGGCCATTATGTGAAGTGGCTTGATGCACATGACGGACAGACAGGAGTCCCCTGGCTGCCAGACCTTATTCTGCACCTTGGCATCATCCTGGCTGCAGCAATGAACAAGGTGGGCACAAGTCCCTTTTCCAGCTCTGAGGATATAGATCACAGCAGGACAGTTTGTACCTACTCTACTAAGATGTTCTTGTCCTTCAAGGAGGACAGTCACATCACTGCTGCCTGTCGGGGATGTCTCCAGCCTGTGATAATCCCCAAATTGTGCCTGAGCATCACGTGGGAAACGCCAGTAGGGCTGTGCCAGGGACTGTGCTCACCATCTAACAGCATGGACAGTCCTGTGCTGCCATGGGAACCCATGCTCAGGACCTGCATAGTTTACCAGCTGAGACGTAGCTGATGCACGCACCCTCCCTGGCTGCTCTCAGCATGAAAGGTCTCCCCCGAGACTGGTAGCATGACTGTTTCTCACAGCTCCTGAGCAGCCTACCCAGCCGTCTTGCAACAGACCTGCCAAAACCTCGGCTCAGCCCCCATAGCTCTGCTCCCCCCAGGGCAGCGACGTCTCTGACTCTGGCAGCACGCCACGGCCTGTACGTACAGCCAAGGCATCTTGGAGGAGATAAAACTACAGCTTCCCAAGTGCTCACCCACCCTGCCAGGCCCAATGCCATGTGCCTCCCTGCGGAGCTGCTCTCTGGGTCAACTTGTCTCATAGCACAGCTCTTCAGCAGCCCCTGCCTGATCATTCAGCTACAGTCCCAGGAGTCACGGCTTTAAATTACACTGCTGTGTAATGGCCGTAACCTTTTATTCTCCAGCCTCTTAGTTGAGCAGAAGTGATACTTTAACCAGAAACCTCAAATAACTTCAGTTACTTGTCCCTCCTCTTGATAGGTTTTGCTGATGTGAAACTTCTCCGTGTCTGCGCTCTTTAATGCAAAGCTGAATCAGTGCACTCAGACAAGAGCATCAGAATGTTGGCCATGTCACATACAGGGTTCTTCATATCACAGCTTGGCAGCACTCACTGTTGTCTCCTGTGTCAGCTCTGGGATGCCTGTGTTCTTTTGTAAAATGCTGAAGAACTCTCTGTGCCCACTCAGAATTAGTCTGTAAGACTTTGACAGTACTAGCCCATCAACGGATGCTGCTTGTTGATATGCCATACAGGCTTGTGGAGTATGGGGTATGCTCATCCAGTCATCATGCAAAGGCTACTTGTCCAGATCTCCAGTCTTCCTGCTTACGATCCCATGAGGAAAAGGCTTTTTTCTATGGATGCTTAAGCAGCTTAGTTTCTCTATAGTTTTTCTATTAAGAGCGTTTATCAGGCCAGACTTCCCCATCACCAATATATTAGAAGAAATAGGTTCAGTAGAGTTGTTCAAGGGAACAGACCTGGATAAACATTGCTGCCAGCCTGGAGATGTAGTCCATGCATGTCTGTTCCACAGCAAGTCTCCACCTGTGCACAAGTGTGCAAAGGGAAAAAGCCTTTTAGAGTTGGGTGGAAGCTGCTCCGCTTGCTGAAGCCACGGAGGGAAAGTGAGATCACACAACAAATGATGAAAACATCTTTTTGACCAGCTCCGCTGTGAGCAGCTGTGGCTACAGGAACTCAAGCCCTGGCAATTCTGACACTGCACCGCACATTGGACCAAATTATCCACGGAGGAAAATGGCACTTGGCTCCAGCAGAATTATGCCAAGGGACAGTTTTCATGTATAGTCCAAAGAGGGCAGCGGGAGAAGGCAGAGGTTCTTACCCGATTTGAACCAGATCACACATCTCTGGCAGTCCCTGGGGTAATGTATAATTTTGGGTCAAGCCAGGAAACCCAAACCAGCACTGGGGCCTCCAGCTGTTACTGCACTACACTCATAAAACCTGCTTCGTGCACTTGCTTGTATAATCCCGTTCCATGTGGGAAGCAGCCTTCCTGACCATCCCCAGAGATCAGTTTTGCCCTGAAGAATGAAGCTGACCAGACCTTGTAATTGTAGCTAATATGGTTAGCATTGGCTCCTCTGGGTTTGTTACCATGCTTCTTTCCTTGAAAGATAAGTTTTGAGCCTTACAACTGTCTTCTCCTTCACTGTTCAGTGATCAGTAAATCCACAGAGAGATGCAAGCCACGAGAAGGCGCAGACAGACATTTCTGCATGGGCACTCAACATAACCAAGATTGGCTCTTGTGACACCATGGCTGGGATGGGAATATAGCCAGGACTGAATGCAAGGATCTTTCTCTCACCATCCTCTAAAAACAGACAAGGAGACATCACCACCATTTCTGAAAGCAAGTGTGACCTTTCAAGAAAATTTCAGGAAAAATTGTCTTTAGACCCAAGTGAAGGTCTCCTATGTGTCTGTGATGGCCACGATTGCGTAGCTCTTATTAATGACAGTTCTTATCAGGACAAAGCTCGATCCCCTCTGATCCTCAGGACAAGCAGACTCAGGACCAAACAGAGGTAGATTTCTATTCTGATTTCACCTTTTCATTCTTCCTGTTCTCCGAAATCCATGGGAATGTTTCTACGCAGCAGTAACATAAAAGGAAATATGATGCTGCAATTTCCTGTGGAGAGGCAGCTGTAAGTCAATTACCAGCTACCTTTAAGCCAGGAAAAAGTCTCTGAATTTTAGAGGAGAGACACCAATAAAGTCCTACTGGGAAAGACTCTACAAATAAAAGAATGAACACTTTTGCACAGTGTCTTCTGAAATCACAGAAGAGCAGTGCTGAGCAGGAATAGGGCTTTCTCTGTGATCCACTGGAGGACTCAAAAGCTCCAGAGGAAACATACACTCCTCCAATAAATGACAAAGGACAGCTTTCCCCCTTTTCTCGCTGTTTGCAGCAAAGTCAAAGCAGATGCGGTGACCCACAAGAAGTCAGGGTTTGACTTGGCTGCAGCAACCCAGCACGTGGCCAAGGGTCTGGCCACTCCACATCCCAGCCCTTTCCAAGAGCTGTAGGAAGGCTGTTCCCCAGCAGAGCTTTCAGCTGCTCTGTCTGCTCCAGGTTCTTCTCTTGCCTCCCGCGGCGGGCTGCATTAAGTAATATAAGGGACATCTGCTGTCTGTGGTTCTCTCTCTTTCATCCCCTCTCCAGGCGGAGACCAGCCTGGCAGGAAATCCAGCTCCTTTGTATTGTTTTGGATCTCCCTCAGGCAAAGAGGTGGAGAGAAGGCCCCCAGGTCACACCCGGCAGTTCCTTTTAGCAGCATATTGTAAATATTTGGGACAAAAGCCTTCTGGATCCACTCAAACAGGACTTTTGCCAGTGCAAAAAAAGACACACATGCCAGCAAGTGTTTCATTTAACTTTGTGTCCTGGACTTTTTCTAACTCTCCGGGTACTTACAGCAATGGAAGGTGACCTCAGGCCAAACAAAGCCAGTCCATAGACCTTCCCATTGGAGTCAGTGGGCCTGGAGCCCCACAGTATCCAAATGTGTGACAAGCACTATTAATGCCTTTGCCTTGTTAACACTTGGTGTGATGGACTGTTTCACTTTCCTGCCTCTGGTGCTGAGTCAAAACTTCACGCAAATGAGTAATTCCAAGACGTCTAAAGGTTTTTCAGCAAGAGAAAGACCCCACACCTCCCTGCCCCAAAAGTAAAATGTGCTTCTTGGATTTCTGTGCACTGCATCCAAGTGGGCCCCCCCAAAAAATAATTTTTTCCTTTCTGAGAAGAAGACCTGGATGCAGCTCCTTACCAGACACAGGAGAACTGTCATAGTGCTGGTTGGGATAACAGTATTTGGCCTCCTATAGCGTGGATCCAGTCTTGGGACCTCAGCATATACCATTCCTACCAAGAAGGTGGGTTAAGGGAGCAAAGAGAGGGAGAAGATCCCTGTGCATGTACCATGTCACTTTGACAACCAGCTTCAATCCTCCCAATAACTTCTCTCTTTTGTGCTGTCTTTCCCTTGGTGAACTTGTAGACCTACTTTGTACCTTATCTGGCTCTTGTCTTATTTGTTTCCTTGTCCCTGTAGCACCAAAAGACATCCCCATAAGTGGTGGCAATGCAATAAGAGCACTTCTTGTTGCAGTGCAATTGATTTTGCTCTCACTGTTGCAGGAAGCATCACTGGGGACTGAAATGACTTCAAACTAGCTTAACTGATTAAGCAAAGCAGCTGAAATGGATATTCATACCCTGTATGTGTCAGAGGCATTAGAAGTCCAAAGCATGGCAAGGCACAAGAAACCAGCCTCCAGCTGTGCTGAAGGAAGAGAAATGAGGGGGAAATTTCCTTATTTTATTCAATCTGCATCTCAGCTTCACAAAACTGGAGAAGAATTTGGGTTGTCAGGGACCTCTGGAGGTCTGTAGCTCAACACCCTGATCAAAGCAGGTCTAGGTTCAAGGTCATTGCTGTTCAGGGCCTTACTCTACTGAGTTTTGATTATCTCCAAAGATGAAGACTTCTCACTCTCTCTGGGCTTCTCTTCTAGTTCTTTGGTACTCTCACGAGAAAGACGCCCTTCTTTATGTCCAAAAACAATTTCTCCTGCTGCAGCTTGTGCCCATTTCATCTTCTTCTGTTGTGAACTTCTCAATAGCCCTCCTTTAGGCAGCTAAACACCTCAAAAAACTGCCTCCTCCTCTTGTCTTCTCTTTTCCTGACACCTTGAACACTCCTTTTGACCCAGAGTGAAACACTTGACTTTGACTTCTACTAAGAAAAGCAGCAGCAACAAGTGCTGGATTTTGGTTGCAGGGGTTGGTGTCACCTCCCTTTCCAGCCACTCTCCACAGTCTGCTTTCCAGATGCAACTGTTCAGCAATTTACAGTTGAACAAGTAAACATGCTTCTGATGACCAAATGTCACATTCCTCATACAACTGAATATTCACTAGAAAAATGCACCCAAGGAAAATCACTAGAAATTGGGTGCATTGAAAAATTTCAGCCATTCTCAGCATCCTCCCCCTCAGTTCCCCTGGGTGTTAAATATTAGAGTAAGGTGATGCTGGCTTTGATACAGAAGTAGTAATTCTCTGCCTGAGGTATTTCCTTTCCTGGCTCTCCTCCCTTTCAACTTAGAGTGATTTTTTATATTTTTTTTTTTATTATTTTAATTCAGTAGTATTTGCCTATTTCCAACACCTCCCCCACGTGGCATGATGTCAAACCAGCAGCTAACAGGCCAGCAGGAACGTATATTCCCCTTACCTTCAGCACTACAGTGGAAGCTTTTAAGACACAGCCAGTAAATTCAGCCTTCTGCAGGGCAATTGCTCATCAGAAGTCCCTCTTGCAAGAACGTCACCATGTGCTTCCTCACAAAAAGGCATCCAGAAGGCTCCTGCTGTTGCTGGGAGATGGTTGGAGGGTCAGCCACCATAGTGCCAGGGCTTTCTGGATGGATTCACTAGGATGCAGGTAAGCAGAATTACTGCTACGTGTCTGGGGAAAGAAAGCAAGACCACAGCTAAGGTCAGGGAGCCCCACAGTATGCATTTGGAAGGGCTGTGCCTCTCCTGCTCCGTATGATTATCTAGGCAAGGACAGGCACTTTCCAATTGTCATGAGCACTGCTCAGCTCTTGGCCTCTGTGCAATCCTGGGGGAGAGACGTCCACAGGCCAGTGTGAAATCTCCACATTGGAATTTGTTTTTCCTTTACTAATTCCCTTTTGTTATTACTTTTATCCTATGTCAAAGGCTAAGGGAACAGCCGTACCTTGTCTGTCTGAGAACTGTGACAGAGGCTAACATGAAACAAATGATCCAAGAACAACTTTTTTAACCCACTAACATATAAATGAGTTACTAAGAAAGCACTTCAGTTTCCCCCTTCTTTTTCCAAAGCAAACCAAATCCTTGACCTGCGTGGGCTATAACTCAACCAAAGTGTTATTAGATTAACCATCAGAAGATGACCAAACCCAAGGAACATTTGGGGAACAAGAGGCATTTGGGGATACCAACAGAGGTATTTTTGGACCCAACTATTTGTTACATGTCTAAACTGCAACTGGTTTCAAGGAGTTAAGCATAGTTCTGTGCTCTGCTCTAAGACCTGGAACTTGATCTTTTCCTGTCTCCACTGACCCAAAAAAAGGGCAGTTTCTGTGCAGCTCTCACCACACCAGAGCAACATGTATACCCAGTAAGACAGAAGAGATACTCTTCTGTTTGAAAAAATAATCTAGTGCCATGTATGAAAATTGACTTTAGGAAGAGAACTGAACCTGTGAAGATTCTGAATGTCATCGTGGGATCCAAGGTCCAGAAAGAAGCATGATGTCCTAGGCTTCTACCATGAATATCTGGTGCCTGTAACACTTTCCCTACTGATGGTGACAATGACGATCTATTTATTTCATTACAGACCATTGCTGCCTGAGTAAGCTGCTGCTAATTAGCAATGTCTGCTTCAGTTGCTACTATAGCACTGGTTTCATGTAGTTTTAAGTGGACTGAAATGTTTCCATCTGTAATATTTCTGTCCTGTTCTTCCTGCAAACAAGAAAGGTAAATGCTGATCAACTTGATAGATAAAACAAACATTACTAAAGTGGATCACTAACTAAGATGGATAGCTAACATTTATCAGACACTCATGGCATATTCCCATATTCCTGGAGTGCAAGGTGGCTTTTCTGGACTATAAAGAGAAAGAGTATTGCTTGGTTGCAGAAACCTGAACTATATTTCTTGCCATAAGGATTATCATGGGCCTATACAAGGCAAGGGTTTATGTCTTTTAAAAGCCCAGTTGACACATATTTTCTAGTAAAGCCTGACTATGCAATTTGGCAGTGGAGCATCACCTGTATTTTCAGTCAGCTTCATCAGTTGCTTCTTCATCTGAGATCTTGACTCACAAAATGCCTTCCTTACAGTCTGACTAAGAGGTGGGCATGCAGTCCCCTCAGCAAAAATGTCCTGCATTTCCACACCCAGGTGGACATCTTCCCTTCTTCAATGACCCTGGGCAGGGCTTAACTAGAAAAAAAAGACCCTCAAATGTAGGCAGCTCTGTCTACACGAGCTAAGTCCAAGTTCCCATAACTGTGAGTAGAGATCTGGACCTTGGTTTAGTTGTTCAAATTGATATCCAGTGCCACTTGACATGCCTCAGGATAGTCAAAAAACCCGTACACAACTGCCAGATGGGACCAAGCATCTTTGGGACACACTTCCAGGACAGCAGTTGGAGCCCATACAGGAGACCCAAGGCCATTCCAAAGATGAAAGGTGGGAAGGGAATTATGGTCCTTCCCAATACAGTCAAGTGCAGGAGCAGTTCCTGTACTCAGCTGATCCCAGCCTAACCTAGAGAAAGCTGACTTTCCACTGTCTGAATTGGCCAAATGCCCACCAACGTCAGTGGGAACTCAGATGACTGGACATGATTTGGAGATCCAGTGTTAGATGCCAAAATTTTGTGATCTTCATTTCACACTGGGTTGCCACTTGCGTGTACTGAATCAGGTCACATCGCCCTCAAGTGGAGAACGGCAGGATCACAATGAGCTGCACAAGCCACTGATCACCAAGGTGCCGTTTTCTTTTGAGGACACTAAAAAAATCCAGGATCTACCCACTCCTCCAGGACAATGTGTGCTATGACAAAGCTTGGTTGCAAGAACACAAAGGTTGCAAAGTACAGACCAAAAAAGATACAGTGGAGAAGGCCATAATTCATGCTGCCAAGCCACCAGCATAATTCAACCACCTCGTACAGTTCCATTATGATACTATCTCACCCAACTCAACATCAAACAAAAGGTGGTAGCAAAGCCAAGAATATAATTTACTTCTGGATACCCACACCATGCCTTAATCACAAGAGAAAGTGTTTGTTTTATGGCACATTCTGCCTGTTTCACTGTCCCCCTGGCACACTGAATATGGTTGGGGCCCTCTGCTGAAATATGCAGGATCTTGTAAAAAGAAATCTAAATAGGAGATAAAACTGAATCAACCTGATTTCTGGCACCTTCTAGCACCATGGTGCTTGTCTTTGCAACCTTTGGAGTCTTACTACTGTTGTTGGTTGGACTTTCTCCAGGTTAAAAACAAAGAAAAAAAAAACCCCCACAAACTAAAAAAAACCCAAACCCTAAACACCTACTTGACCCAAACAATAATGTAAAAATAAGAGCTCTTTTACATGAAAACATACTGATTATACCTACTTAAATCTAGAGCAAAATCTGAATCTACAGACAAGCAAAGATCTTTACAACTTGAGGGAATGATTGATGGTAGAGGCTGGTGATTATCACCAGAGGACAATACCCTGGTCCTCTGGGTAAAGTAACAGAGGACCTGTTTACTTTCTAGATAGAGGAAGAATGCTGGAAACAAAATGCAGGAAACACAAACCTGTCGTGTCTCCAAACTAGTTCACTAACTAGGAGGAGACTGTCCTTGCTCACGCACTGTCCTCTTTCAGTTCTGTTTCTTGCTCCCATAGCAGGGGAGAAATCTCCTGTGGAGTTGGTCCTACTGCTTGGGATTTTCTCTCTCCCATTCTCTTCCTCCAAGTCTACTCCTTCACTAGATCTCCCAATTTATCCTTTAAACTTGATATTCCGGCTGTAGAAATGGTTGAGAACTCTACCTGAAGTGAAGCGTGTAAATGAGATGTTCCAGGTTTATAAGGAACTATTCTGACTGCCTTGTACATGCCAGGCAAAGGGTTGGGGTCAAGAGAAAGTGGTTCTGAGACAAATCTTGTCCTCTTAGATTGACAGCAAGCATGTTCCCATTGCAGCGTAACCTACGCTTATCCGGTTCCCAGGTTCCTCTTCCAGATTAGAAGCCTGCATGTGTGCAGCCCATTTTACAGCACAAGGACCTAATTACATTTTCCAGCTGTGCAGCAGACTCCCTCAAAGGAAAATAAAGCCTATTAATGTGCATTTCTTAGCTACCATTCTTGGACCTCTTGGAAGCAGTCCATGGCTCCCAGGCTGACAAGTGGTCTGAAGGATGCCTGCACCCTTCCCACTTCCACCAGGAGGGCTTTTCCACTTCTCATCCCTGCTCTTTTTATCCATCAGGCTTTCCCTTTCAACTCACTTAACATCTCCTCAAACTGCTAATTGCCCTCTGGAGAACACCAGAGAAACAAAGCCACTCTCTACTGCACCATATCAGCTTTGGCAGCAGCTGAAGGGTATTTCCCTCCCTATTGCAAGAAGCCTTACAAAAGTCTTCCTGCTACTGCCTCTGCATCCAGTAAGCCATTCCTCTGGATCAGAGTGGATTTGTGTGAAGGGACCATCTCCTGACAATGTGGAGAGGAGCCTGGGCACCAAAGGGAAGAACCCAGCAAGGTGCAGTTGTTCTGGGAACCAAACCAGCTGCTCTGAGGTAGTGTTTAGCAAGAAACCCAGAAGTGTCATCATAACAGCCAAAACATGGTGCAGCAGAGAAGTGAAGGAAGGATTTAAGTATAAAAGAGAAGAGAAATGATGTTCTCCAAGAATCCTTTGCTCATCAAAATGAAAGCTACCTTAATGAGAAATGCAGGCCTCGGGCAGTCACAGGGAGACTACTTAAAGGAGGTTCATATTCTATCCCCTACAAAGTTTCATGGAGCATTTCATGGCATGTAAGGGATCATCTAACTTTATCTCCTCTATACAACAGACTGTGAGCCAACTCTTTTTGGAGCCTGACAATGTAGATTTGGAAACAGTTCTTCACTGAAAAGGAGGCAACAGTGCTATGTGCCATGGCCAGGAGTAGGAGATACCAAGGTACCACAACCCAGAGGTACCTCACAGCTTCCTAACTGCAGGGTGAATGCTCCCACAGACAAAGCAGCAGGGTTTGGGGCTAGACCCCCTGCCAATCTTGGACCATAGGGTCATTCAGCAAACCAACCACTGTGGCAACAGAGAAGCCTGTATGAAGGTAGACCTGAGCTCCAGGGCTCTCTGAATGTGAGCCAGCCCAAGCACACCAGGCATTGCATCTCTGGCCCAGCTTTGCTCAGCAAACAAAGTGGAATGAGTACAAGTTGGACCTGGCATGATCAGACCAATCTACAAATGATTACCTAGAAGGGCTTTACACCCTTTAAACACTCTGTTTTAACCTAGTTCTTTCAGGAGGTCTTAATACAGTTTCATCTATGAAACAGTGCATGATAACCATTGGAGCTAGCACAGAGTTGTATATTGGCATATCTGAACTGCTACGGACATCTTAAGGAAATTTAGCATGAGTCAGACTGACCAGTAGGTAAAGAATCTGAGAATATCAAAGGTGTGAAGTATTTGGGCCTTTTCCTGGGGAAAAGGCTAAGAGAAACAGCTTGAGTGTCATGAAGCCAGGAAACAAATTTCTCCTTATTCGGATTCAGATAAAATGGTGTGATTGTAGCCATCTGCTTCAGCTAGATGAGGATATTTTAAATTATTTCTTAAGAAAATAAAAGAGGGATCTGATTCCCCAATTGCTTTCCTGTTCCCAAGATGGCATTCACCTTTACCTGCAGGTGACCCAGTCTTGCATGAAATTTTATCACAACACTTATGCCAAAATTCTGCCTTACTAGTCAATTTCCCTAATAAGCTTTTAAGAAAAAAAAAACTAACCAAAAAACTAAAACAACACAACACTTCCCTTCCAATGAAAGTATCTCTTTCCTCATTTTACATTTGTGTTTATTTTTACTCTGCATTCACATTTGCATACAGTTCCTACCAGTTCTACACATCATTTTCCCATGCCGTATCTGCCTTGCTTTATCCTTTGTTTGCCCGTTATAGTGACTGATTATACTGTTAAGCAAAATTTGCTTTAATCTGTCACCATGAAAACCTAATCACTTAGGGGCAGGCTCCTTGAATTCCTGTGAACAGTGAGCTAATGTCTGGGAATCAACAGACTACAGTAACAGGTAAGTAAAGTATACTTCTCAGCATGCTGAGGATGCTGAGACCACACAGACTCAGGACATGCTTGACCGGTGGCTGAGTTAGGGCTAGCTTTTAGTCCATAAACCAAGAAAATTCATGGTTTATGGACTCACCACATGAAACTTATTTTCTGCCCTTAAAAAGAGGCAGTGACTGTACGGCTTTCCCTCTGCTACCTGCAGCCTGCTGTGTCTTCCCTCCTTCAGGTGGTAACATCTTCTTGGCTTCCAGTGGTTGAGGACTGGGCTTTCACCATGGAAGGGCTCAGGTTCGAATCCCACATGTGATCACAGTGGCCACCTTCTCGTTACACAAGCCCTCTCCTTCTATCAGTGAGAACAGAGAAACCGACCAAAGGCTTTCCTTCCCTTTCAGTAATCTCCTGAATGAGACATCAGGGCCACCCATGCAGGGCTCCCTGGGTTTCCACAAAAGGCGCTGAGATGTGCTTCCACTCCCTGTAGGTGTGAGCTCAAAAGCAAACCAGCTTTGCTGACTCACAGGCCCCAGTATGGCTCTTCACCAGCTTGCTCCAGATGAGTCACCCCGTGGGTGAGTAATACGTTGCATCTGCAGTGCATATTTATGGCAGTTTTGCATTGACCATGTCAGCAGGGAAATTGTTTGTGTAGAGTAACCATGGAGAGAAAGGAAATGTTGAAGAGGACCGAGAGGTTAGGGATGAGGAAAAACCAAGAGGGGAAAACATATTCCGCCTCCACAGTCCCAGAGTATCCTACATATGTGGAATCAGTGCTTAAAAAGGAAATACTTGCCTGTGGCTTTGGTTTTTTTCCCCTCTCCTTTCCATGATGTTTTCCAATTGGGAGAAGCTGAAACACTGTAAGAAGGAATAGTCTTGTGGTGGTGTCACCAGGGTCTGGAGCCCTTGCAAATCTCACAAGGAAGCATGCTGGCAAAGTGGACTCAGATCTATGAGCTTTTCCTATGAGAATATCTCTAAGCAGGTGCACTGAAAGTACCGGGCAGGATCCCCTCAACAGTCTTTTCACCTCACCCTACATAATTCTCTGATCTCATATCAGTGGTTTGGCTCAAAAATCATGACTAAGTGGCTACTGAGGGTAGACCCCAAAACCTCATTCCCTTACTCTCTATTAAGATTTGGGAGGAAAACAGACAAGAGGGCAGGAAAAGGGATGGCTGTGTCACTTGTGTTCTACCAACCCCTGCTGGTAGGACAATTCACATATGTCTTCTCCCCTCGATCAGTGTGCTTTGTACCATCCAGATCACCTTTGCAAGGGAAAAGGCCAAAAAAATTTTATCACCTTATTCTTTACTGAAACATGAGATTTTTTTTTTCCCTGGAATGGTTCACACCACAGGATTTTCAAGAGGAAAGTAGTAAAGGATTATGACATTATTATTAGGCGTTTTCATAAATGGTTAATCAGCCAATAGATATATCCACCCATAAACATTCCCACTGATATGGCTTTAACCATCTCTTAGAGACAGGGCTTGTATCTACAGCATCATTTTACTCTGTATCAACCCAATGAATTAGTCTTAAGCATGGTCAGTTTTTTATTGTTGGTCTCTAGAGAAGAAGCACTTTTAAGCAACGCATTTTAGAAGGCTGCATGCCTGGGTCAGTTACCCAGCCCACCTGGGTAACCTTATTCATTTAGCCCACCTAAATAACCTGAATAAGCCCACCTTATTCATTTGCCCACCTGCCTCAAAGAAACAACATCTCCCCCTGCAAAGTAGGGGAGGGGGCTGTGCTGCTTTGCTGATTGCAACGCAAACCAGAGCCACTTCCTGGCTCAAGAGGGAGCAGAAAATGTCCCTGCTTCTGCACAAACCAGAGGAAATACAAAGTAGAAATAATCTCTCCTTTAACTGCAATACAGAGCTCAATCTCTCATTTCATTCACAGCAAAACTCAGCTGAAAGTGCTTTTCTGGCAAAGATCATTTTTTTTTAATCACTTAAAGTGAGGAAAGCAGCAAAAGCCAGTGGATATGTTCATAACTGATTTGCTCTGGGGAAAAAGCTGTACTTTGTACCACTGAGAACCAATGTGCATACAATGGGTAAACACACAATGAGAACATGCAAGTTTAATTTTCTTTGCAAACAAACTAGACAAGGGAAAGATTATCCCCTCCTTGGAGCTGGCTTAGTGAAGTTTACTGCTGACTAAAATTGCACTACCTTCCCTTTGTGGTGTGTTTACCTTGGATTGCACATAAAATCATGTATGCCGAGGTAAAAATAGCTACACAATTTATCAGCCTGAAGATAAGGCTCCTTTTCATGGCATTTTTTGTAAACGTACTGGCACTTTTCAGGCTCCCTGACACGGGGACCAGTTTCCAGCCAGTCTGTACAGCAGCAGGTCATCCCCTCCAGGCAAGGAGCAAGATGTGCTGGTGGCTACCAGATGCAGAGGTACCAGATACACCCACAGGACAGGGACTGAGTTCTGAACGCAATTAAAGGCATTTAGCAGCTCCCTGTCTAGTGTGACCTCTTGCAACCAGTAACCGAGGTCCTTCTCATTTCCTGTGTGGGAGGAGCAGTGCTGCTGCTGGATAACACCATTTCTTCTAACCCATGACCACCTATTGGATGTGTTTCACAACCTTCCCAGTCAATCAAAACCCCTCAGTTAGTAAAAACTGCCCTAGACTGCTCTCTGCAGCCTAGATCCTGGCATGGGAAGTGTGGTTGTGGTTTTTTTTAAGATTTACTTTCACAGAAGAAGTAACTTAATGTGACTGGCTATCAGGTAACTCAAGGTAAAGAAAATCTGGTAAAGATCCCTCCGCAAACCCATAGAGCCAGGACCAAACCCTGTCTGATGAGCATTAAGAAATGCAGGGATTACCTTAATTTTTTTGGCCGAACTGAATTTACAGCTTGTCTGCATAAGGATGTTATTTCAAACAAATGAAGGATATGAATTAAAGACATCATGGTTGTGCCAGAATGGCTCTGCGTGTGCACTCACTTTTGTTTTCAAAATTCCTGCTTTTTTCTAGGATGGACTGGGACAGAATGGCCATGCTGGGCAGGTCTGTGGGGGCAGTAAATCCTCAGGGACCCACATGTCAAGCACAGGCAACAACTTACCCTGAACCCTGGCAACATTTCTGGCAGCAGTAAAGCGTGACAAGGTTGAGGGCCAAAGGTTGAATGGGAGAGCCAAAATTCATGCTAGTGCTGAGCTCTGTTTGCCCAGAGTGACTGTCCTGAGTCCAAGAGAAGCTGGGATGATTTGCCAGCCTGACATTAGAACATGAACTGATTAAATTACATGATGTTCCTTTTACATTGGACAGATATAAGTGCTTTTTTTCATTTCTTGGTCTCTGTATAAGTCTGAAGCTCTCTAGAGCAGAGAGGCATATCCAAAAAGCCTCACAGGGTCACAACTTTTGGGTCTTTCACACAGAGCATCCCAGCTCATCCTCACATACCTTGTCCATGGTGAGTCCTGTCTGCCCTACTCTCACATGTGCGGTCCTTTTCCAGCATCAAGACATGATATTTTTGGTCCAAAGGCAAATATCTTCATGGAAGCAAGTTGCCCTCAGGATCTCTTAAAAGTTTGCAAAGTGTTGGTGTGATTCTTTCACCCAAAGTAGACATCAACATAATAGATCAGAGGAAACCTTCCTGCAAGGATGGATTGATTGCTTCATACCATCCTGCTGGTCACTCTGAACGAGCATGGATCCTCCACACCATCAGATGAGTAAGGTCAGAGAAAATGAATCTCAGCTAGAGGCATGCGAGATGTCAGCAGGCATCTGAAAAACAGCTATTAAGGCAGGTCTTTAGGCCCCATAACTCATAGAGATGTCTGTGTCCTGTGTTTCAAGTTCATCTCCAGCTATCAGCTTCTGAAAATCAGGTGTGTTTGGATTCAAGATTAGATGAAAAATGAATTTAGGTCAGGACCTGAATTCCTTAATGTGAGTAGTGCATCTCACCGTGGACTTCATTTCTCTAACGGTGCAGCTTTCCTGCAGCTGGAAAGTGAGAAACACACAAATTACAGTGAAAATTTTCTTCAAAGACTGATGCTGTTGAGATCTGGCAGGAAAATAGAAGGCAGGTTTTATTTTGTCAACTGTGCACAAACACAGGCATTTTATAAACAAGGAATTGATTCAATTGTTTCCAGGGGTATGAGAGCGAGCAGGAGAGCTGAGATTTAGCTATTAAAGACAATCTCAGGAGAGAGAGAGTGAATTAGTCTCCAGTTGAGCCAGATATTTCCCTCTCAAAAAATAAATGAATCAAAGTCATGCTCAGTCAGCCAAATTATCCAAGCAGATGCCAGCATCCCTGGTTTCTGAGTTTTATGTGATTTCGGGAGAGGAATGCAGTATTCTCTCTAAACAGAGCATCCTGAAGAGGGTCAGGACTGCAGAGTGTCCCAGGCTGGGGATTTTTAAATAAGGCAAAGTTTTAACAGGAGTTCTGTGCCCAGATGTATGGATTTGATTCACAAATTGTTCTCAAGCCCCTCTTGCAGTTCATGCCCCCACAGCACTAGGTGTGGGACACTCACAAAGCAGCTGCAGAACCGTCTGCCCGCTCCTGCTGGGAGCAGCTCTGCAGTGCCTCCCTCTCTGCCCTCTGGGTCTCACCTCTTGGTTCCCCGCCTTGACCTGATGTTCTCTGCCTTGGTTTACACAAAGCAGGCTGAGATGCTCTGCAAAGAGTGTTACTCCACACAGCTAGATAGTCCTTTCCCCATTGCCTATCAGCCCCAGGAGTAAAGGTACAGATAAGCATCTCCTACAAGACCTCAGTTCACAGCTTCCCTCAAGATCTCCAGTTGATCCCGTGCGGAGCAGTCAAGAGCTGTTTTTTTCACAACCAGACCCAGAAAAATGCCTAAGTGACTCCAAACACCTCCTTCTCCTTTCCAAAGATGTCACATGGAGAGTGACTACTGAGGTGAGCCACGGGCTTGGCAGGTCTAGCAGGTCTACGTGTCCCCTTGGTAGGACCAGATGACACTGGCCAGCTGATGTAAGGGTACATGAGCTATCTTTAGCCTCTCAGAGAAGGCAGGGTGTTCCCAGATACATGGAAGGACGGAGGTTTTCTTCAGCTCAAAGCCATGCTCAGTACTGGGGTCCCTTGCCCGGAGCCCCCACTTTACCAAGATTCCTGAGGGCCCAGCAGCTTTCACGGGGGGCATTTCCACTTACAAAAGCTGCCTCCAACCACCACTCACGCGTGAGGAAATCTTTGGCTTACAAATCTCTCCCCCCTCCCTCCACACCCCGCAGCATGACGGCATCCCCTGGCTCCCTCTTCCCTGCTCCCTGACTCATAACCCCAACTCAGCGGTGGGCAGGGGGCCAAGGAGGAGCCGTGTTTAACTCACAGACCCCTCTTTGAGGAGGGGTTTCTGCTCCAGGCCGGCTTGGAGCAGCCCCAGCTGCCAACCCTGCAGCAAAAGGTGGCTAGGACCCGGGGGGAGCCTGGCTGCTTGCCCTCTCCCGCTGCCTCACATCCAGCCCCGTACCACAGCAGCTCTGGTTTCTCTCCCTCACATGCCCTGCAATGAGCTGATGTTCCTCAGGCGGAGAAACACGGGGCCAACGTCAAGCAGCCACCCCCGGCTCCCTCCCCGAGCCCTGATCCTATTAGCAGCGAGACGGTGGCAGCCAGCCCTGCCAGCTGCAGGGACACCACGGGGACGGCCACCCCCAGCTCCACGTGAGCCCTGGGACAGGGAGGGAATGGCTCAGCCAGCCAAGTCCCCTTCGCCCCCTCCGAGGGACACAGTAGGGGAACGTGCCAGCATCACCATCAAAAACAAGCCTGGCTTGCTCGGGCAATGGGGTGGGAGAGCAGCATCTCCTCTCCCAGCAGTGCCAGGGCTGGGGGCAGCTCATGGGCTGGCACAGCTCAGCCTCCTGTGGTGTCATTCAGCAATTCTATGCAAGCAATTCCCCTCTGTCCTCCCATAAGTGAGCAATCACAACCCTCCGGCATGAGCATGGTACCCATTCCCTTACTCACACATTCCCTTACAAAGTCCCTGTGGCCTTTATACAAAGCCGAGCTGGGCAGTGAAAATTGGGAAAGATGGCTGGGATGGATTTTTGGAGAATATTTAATTTTTTTGAGAATATTCCTCTTTTATTGGTGAATTTTTGGTGAATATTTTTGGTGATTTTTTTTTTTGGTGCATGCCTGGCACTTCTGCACAAATACAGCTCAATGGATGCACAGATGCACTTCTGGCCAAAAGAGCTCTTCTTTCATAGCAGCCTGAGCCTCTGAAGGAAAAGTTTTCCTTGGAAGAAAACTGCCATTTCTGGTAAAACTGCACAGAGCATCTCATTCTAGGATTTCTGTTCTAGGAATATTTCTGTGTGCCCTGCACTCGGTTTTGCCTGCTGTGGGTCAAATCCCAGTGCCATCACCTGGATCCAGATTAGTGTCAGGATCATTGTCTGGAAGGTCTAGGCCTGTTCAAATTAAAAGGTAAAGAAAGGGGGAGAGAGGGAGACCGAGAAAAAGGCAGTTTTATAAAAGGCTGTCTGAAAGCTGGATTCACACCAAAACCAGAATGGAAAATATGATCAAACCTGAGGGAGAAAATTTTGGCCCAGAAGGATCCTGACCTTCCTGGGCAACCAAAAAGACCTATCACAGACTTGAAACCTGGCATTAAGACACACACATGTGGAGTGACAAATGCAGAAGCTTATAAGCCACGCTGTATAAATAGGGAGCTCTCACAACATCTCAGTGTAGTTTCTGCTGAGATGTGAACAGACTCACAAGTTGTGGGCGACAGCATATGGCCTTGCCACTTACAATATCAGGGCTGAAATGAGCCAAGAAAGTTGCTTCTAGCCTGGTGGCTCTTCACTGTGACAAATGGTTCCATGAAGTCCTTCAGCTGGATGCCATCTGCCCACCCTGCTTGTAAAGCTGGTCTGGAGCCATTCAGCAGAGATGCTGAGAAGCCATAATTCTGGCATTGACCCCCAGAGATGTATTCACGGACAATGGGTAGGATTTATTTATCTGGCTCCGGGCATCTATGCTGCTCTCAAGGGAGATAAGCAGAGAGACACGCGAAGGACTTCTGCCTCTCCCTCTGCTCGATGCACTGCTCGTCCTGCCGACCCAGGAAAGATGGTTGATCTTGGGCCAGGCACAAAGAAGTCGCCTCACTAGAGCAGTCCCTGAGTCAAACACTTCACTTACATCTGTGACCACAAGCAGGTGCTTCAGAGGCTCTATCACAGCTTTTCCCTTCACCCTCTTCCTCACATCTGCTCGTTATATTTACCGCCGTCTCTCAAAGTGCACATGATTACTTTGTTTTCGGTTCATGTGGTTGAACGTGGTCATGGCCCCTCACTGCGCCTGCTGGGTCAGCTACAGCACTAATGCCGGTAATGCTCAATTAGGGAATAACTTGCCCCCAGCAATCCAGCTCCTGTCTGCAAGAGATGGGGTCATGAAGAATCACCGCCCATCCATTTCCTCCTGGTCTCGTGTTCCTTCAGATGTTCAGCTGCAGAAAGTACAATTTTCCGAGCTGTAACTAGCCAAGGGCATTTACCACCAATAGCCCTGACCTAGAGAGGTTCCTTCAGAGCCACCTGGTCTCCCTGGGAAGCTTGCAAAAGCTCCTTCTATCGCATCGCATCTGACAGCAGCTCGTAAATCAGCCCAGGGTTGCTGGCAACCCCTTTGAGGATCCTGGTCTGCTGTTTGCGTTTGCGATGAAGTATGTGCGCAGGTGAGGAGGGCCCTGGGGGGAAGCAGCCGGCTACGGAAGCAGCTGCTGGTTCCAGGAGCATCCACGGGTCCCACGTTCACACGCGGGGGCTCGAGGCCGTCACGGTGCAGCAGTTTCACGAGGGGTGGATTCAGC
>BJBW01005125.1:89371-108081 GCA_004320125.1 Scolopax mira
CTGGCCTGCTTCTTCCCCAACAAACCCACCTCTCCTTTTCAGCAGAGATTTGATCTGCAGCATTTGTAGGTGATTACGTTTGAAATTGGGATCGGGGCTATGAAGTAGCGCCAAGTTCACCATTTCCCCTCCTTTCCCAAGTCTGTCTTCAAGAATACAGTTTGGTCCAAATCTCTGGATTTTCATACTATGGAAAGAGCCACAGACTAAGGTGTCCTGGATCAGATTTTATTTCTTTCCTTGAATAAACTGAAAAGTTTATTTGCAGTGCCAAAATAAAATAAAATAAAATAAAGTAAAATACAGCGGTTAAAAATAAAACTCTGAATCTCACCAATAACAGAGCCCATCAAGTATTTCCATCTAATAGTAATGTATTACATACGGACTCAGGTCTGTGTTCTCTTTTTGAAGATCATGGGAATTTTGCCATTTATTTCTGTATAAAAAGTAAACCACTGAATACTCTGTAAGAGTCTGTTTGGCTGATGACTGAAACACTTTGCAAAGTGAAATCATCCCAGGCTTTCTGTCCAAGAACTGCTGCCTTTGCTGAGTCTCACCACCAGTAACGTGGGTTTGGAGAAGTCCATGCACTGGGGCTGGAGGGTTTGAACGTAAGGTAGTGGCTTCGCTGTGTCCACCCCACCTACTGCCGGTGATGTGACATGGCACCCAGTGATGACAAAAGGGCTGTTGGGTGACTTTCTTCTCCCTTACCATATTACATGGGGAAGTGGCTTTGGAGCATTGCCTTTTTGCTGCCTGTGGGGATACTGGAGACAGAAGGAAGAAATGGCAGCCCAAATTGACCATGGGAGACACCGAAATAATGGCTGGGTCTACTGACTTTCCAGATTGAAGCTGTCTTTCTCTGGATCCAGCTGACTGTTCTACCACTTTGCTCATCCAGGTAGGCAGCCCAGGTGAAGATCACATTGAGGCACTAATGCTCAAGAATTAAAGAAATAAATGAGAAATTGAGGCTTTCTACAAACTTGAGCCACCAGATCCCCACACTATACCCAGTCAATGGAAACAAGCAGTTGTTGAATAACAATTGGAGGATCTCAGAAAGGCACATCCCTCTCTCCTCTGGCTGACACGGGGGTTCAGGCAGTCTGAAGGGGTCTTTTGAATGTCAAAGCCATTGAAAATGTTTCAAATACAGCCCTTAATCTGATTTTCTACCATCTCTTATCTGACCAACAATTTTGACACATAAAAGTTCTGCTAAAACCTGGACACGTATTGCTTCCTCTCCACCCATCTACAGCTAATGATTAATGAGCTGGGGGAGCAAGTGGTAGAAGCTGATCTTTAACGAGCAAAGAGTCTGTTGCAAAACACACCTCAGCTGTGCAGACTGCCAGCAGTTTTGTTTGAGAATTGCACCAGCTTCACAGTCTTCATGCTCTGCCGGCACTGAGTCCTTATGCCAGGGGCCAAGAGGTCTGGTTGAAACTCTTCTTCTGTTTTCAGAAAAGATCTATTCTTGACAATGGAAGTTTGAACCCAGATAGATTGTTCCACTTAGTCATATATGTTGATATATAGCAGCAACATAACAGTAAATAGCAGATTTACACTCCTTCTTTCCTCCTCTTGGAATTGAAGCTGAAACTGAAAATCTTTCAACTTTTTCTTGTCCTTCTCCAAAAGGAGAAGGGAAATCCATATTTTTAAACAGCTCATTTGCAGAGGAGTGCTAAACAAGATAAAGCAGAGTCACTGTCAAAGCAGCAAAACAAAAATTTCTTATTTGCTGAGCAACAAGCTCTGTGGTTTTTATTCAGCCCCCTTTTGTTATGGGATCAGTAGGAGACCTAGCCCAATACCAGCCATGAGTGACCTGGCTAATATTGGTGTCTCACAGCATCCTTTGGATCAGCGAATACATTTGCAATCAAAGGGATTAGCTCCAATGCACAACCTTTCTTATGCACCCTTATCTTATGCAAGTAAACTCTGGGGATTACCCTTGGTACCCCAGCCTGCTTTGTGTCCCATTTTCTGCTTTCCTGGAGGTTTAAAATTACTATCCCCTTCAAAAATTTTCCTGCGTATGAAGTGTTAGTGAAGCCACAACAGTGTCTGCCTGGATTACTCTCTTTTTCCCACAGGCACTTCACAACCCTCTCACCAACAGACTGGTGCAGTGGTGTTCATATCGGATTAGCTGTCCCAGGAGACCTGGAGTTTACATTACCTGGTTGAAAACAGACTAGGAGTAAAAAGGTGGGAGGAAATTCTGTCTAAGGAGAGAAAAGTTTAGAGGAATTTAAAAAATTCAGTGAAAGAGGAGAAATAGGGAAAGAAACAGGCCGGTTGCTAGAAAGCAACATAATTAAGCTGCTATTTGACAAAAGTGACAAAAGTCAGAGAAAATGCAGAAGGACTTTTGTAGTGAGCAGAAGTCAAAAATGACAAGAACAATAACAAACTGGTGGCTTGCAGAAAAAGGGAATGAGGAGAGGGATGGGGCTGCAGAGATGAAAAAGATGGAAGAGGCAGGTGATTCTGGGAAAGGAGCTAACTGGGGTGAGCAAGCTAAAATTCTAAACCTAAAATCCCGCTGCAGATGAAACACACCAAACCCAAGGTTTTTTCTTGACCCTTATTCCCAGTAAGGGAGTACTGGGGCATTGTGGCATTTATACATGGGCAGCTGGGATTAATGGAATTTCACATCACTTGCATCTCTGAATTCCTGGTGGAGAAAGCAAGTGAGGATGAGCTCCCTTGGTAGTTCTCCGTCCTCTGTCTGGTTGCCAGCGTGTCCTGCATTGCCAGCAGATCTTTCTCCAGCTTGTCCTTTCTGGTGCCTGCTGGTGATCAGTCAAACTACTGGCTCACATGCTCGTGTGCCCAACCTGCCTGGCCATATGATCTAGCATGAGGATAAGTACAATTCCATCACGTGGTCCTGGCAAAGCTGCAGTAACACTAACTGATCCCAGTCCCTACCATCTCCTGAAGAAAAACACTAGGATGTCACAAATGCCACTAGGTCTTTCTTATTTAACGGTCAAGGGATGAAAACATACCAGGACAAGCTTTTTTCCAGTCTGAAAGGACTCCTCCCTGGAAGGAGGTTGTTTTTTTTTCTTTACTGGCAGGGCTCATATAGGTACATCAAGCACACAACCCTGTGACCTGCAGACCTCATGCAGGTGGGGACCACGATACTGGTCTGAGTGGTTGACAGCAGCCCATGGGACGTTGAATGGAAAGAGGCAAATGCATGAAATCTGTGCAGGGAAAGGAGACAGCTGAGATTTGAACTCAAAGCGCTTAAGGTCTGATAGATCTGGGACATTAGTAGCTCTCACAACATGCTCACCAACACTTCGTTGTGCTTGCATGTGATATTGCTTGCAACAAGAAAGGGGGGGGGGGGGGAACCCTCAATGAAATAATCAATGGAAACCAAATGGGGCCATCTTTATAGGCTGTAAGATCCATGGAAGCCACAATCAATTAATTTGCAACAAAAAACACCTTTAAGCAACCTTTTTTAGTCATTCTAGAAAAACATAACACAGTAGGAGCTCCACTTTTCATGAAGTTTTGTGTGCCAATCCAAGGCAACCCATTCTGTACTTTATAGCCCTTATGTTCAATTTTTAATTATTAGCTTTTCCCCTTGTAAATTTAAATCCGCTTCCATTACATTTAGGGAACAATAGTTAAACCCTCCTGTAGCTAATTTAACGCCTTTAAATTCCCATGGAAGGTAGCCAAAGATCTTGTATCCTAATGGATAGTAAAATGCTTACCTTATTTTAGGGGAGGCAATTTTAAATCCTGCTATGCCTATATTTATTTAAAGAGGCTGTTGTTGTCATTGTTGTTAAATTTTTGTTGTTTTTCATCAAGATTACTAAAGAATAATCCTTGCTCATTATGCTAAAATGATAGTGAAATATGTAGCAGCTTGTCTAATGCATTTTGCATCCCCTAAAGGTAAGCTAGGAAAACAGTAGCTTGATCCCATAGAAATATGCACATCTTCAGACAAATTGGGAGAGAGTTATCATTGTAATCATCATATTTAGTGAGAGGTAGAAAAATGATTGTTACTGACCATGTCCAAGCACCACACCTGAGCGGACAGATGTTTGTGAAGTCCAGTAGAAAATCTTCACTCTAGCTCATGGCGTTTTTTTTTTTTTTAATTTATTCCACTGGAAGATGGTGGCAAATGTTCTGCTGACTGCACTGGAAGAACACAGATCTCCAAAGCTATCTATCTCACCTTCATCCCAAAAGGTGATACAAAACTAATGACTACTACCAGAAAACACATCACTCAAAACACCTGCAATTCAGGCTGGACTTGCCCTTGGTGAAGCCATGTTGATTGTGTCAAATCAACTCCCTGGCCTCCATATGCCCCAGCATAGCTTCTAGGAGGATCTGTTCCATGATCTTCTCAGGCACAGAAGTGAGATTGACAGGTCAATAGTTCCCAGGATCCTCCTTTCTACTCTTTTTAAAGGGGGCTGCAATGTTTCCCTTTTTCCAGTCACCAGGGACTTCACTTGACTACCATGACTCTTCAAATACAATGGAGAGTGGCTTGGCAACTCCATCAGCCAATTCCCTCAGGATTCTGGGATGCATTTCGTCAGGTCCCATAGACTTATGTATATTCTGGTTCCTTAGATGGACATGAACTTGATCTTCTCTTAGAGTAGGGAAGGACTTTTCTCCCCTAGTCCCTGCCTTGCATTCTATCCATTCAAGAGGTTTGGGAAGAGAGGCTGCCAGTGAAGACTGAGGCAAAAAAATTGTTGACTACCTCAGCCTTCTCTCCATCTGTTGTTACCAGTTTAACAGTCTTCTACATTGGGAGGGTACACTTTCTTTGACCTTTTTCAAGTAATGTGGTCCTGCAGGGGACCCTAGAGAAGGAAATCACCAAGTCCTTCTGCAGGTTGTGCGAGAAAATGTTCATTTAAACCAAAAGACAACTCTGGTTTTCCGACTTTTTTCCAGATTCATCAGTAAGCATCCTGTGAAGTTTTTTGGAGTATGATGCAAAATACACAGGAAATGAGTGTAATAGTTGAAATACCAACAAAAGCGGTGTCTTTTTAATGAATGGAGCACTTGTGTTAATCAGCTTTTACTAAATGAGTTCAAGTGCCAGTGTGCAGATGAAAAAGCATCAGAGTATCTGCAACTCAAACACTTTTGCTGGAGGCACTGATTGACCCCACAATCGGTGATGGCACGAGCATAAAGCCCTTCATTTTGACTTCAGTAGTGCTCAACTTAGGGATATGGAAATGAGTTCACATACCCACCATGCATTATGCAGGGGAACCTAGTAGAGTTTCTTTAAGTATACAGAACCTGATCCATCTAGATTAATCAGAATATTGCAGTGCCTGAGCTGAGTCCAGGACTCACAACTATATTCAGGGGACTTGACTGTTGGGAATCTCTCCAGGTAGTGCTGCCAGTTTGGACACCATAAGCCCACTTTTACAGCTGAGTGCTTAAGAAGATTTTGACAAGATAATTTACAAGCCAAATTCTGGTCCTATTTATGCTTATTCTTCCTTCATCACAGCTGATATATTGATCCAGAAACGTGTTATTAAACCAGTACCATAAAGGTGCTGTGCTGTTCCTGGAGGAGCAGCTTTTAGCAAATGAAGATATCTGAGTTCAAGTGTCGATATAAGTGAGGTATGCAACTCAGAAGAGATCTAAAGCTCATTTTAAGGAACTGTGGATCTCCAAGGCAGACCAAGTAGGATAGGACAAAGAAGGTTCCTTGGAGGGGATATCAGCACAAGAACATAACATAAACATTAAGCAGTGTACTGAACATCCTTCCACACAAGAATATCTTTTCTTAAACTTCTGTCTTGACCAAGAAAACCTCAGCCCCTAATACATATTATCCTGTACATTTAATAAACTTTAATAAGTTAAATTGCAGCTGTGTCTGGGTTGGAAGACACAGCTGTTTAACAGGTCACAACTCAGTTCATACAAATGAAAACAATTGTATTTTCACTTGATGTTCATGTTCATCTTCAGGTTGTGTCTGGGTTTATGTTGGTGCCTGGGGTGTGATGAGTGCATATGCATTTCTCAAAAAGCAGACTTTCTGATAGTAAGTTCTGTAAATTCTTTTCTCTTTTCTTTTCTTTTCTTTTCTTTTCTTTTCTTTCCTTTCCTTTCCTTTCCTTTCCTTTCCTTTCCTTTTCAGTTTCTGTTTAAGCTCTAAGAATTTTGCACACCCAGTTTCTGGGAAAAAACCCTCTACCAAATAATTTTGATGAGTAATTCCTAGGCAAAGCTCTCCAACATCACTTCACTGTTTGGTCAGTTACCAGGACTACTGAGTATGAATATTGCCCTTATTAAGATGTTGTCATTTGATAGTACTTGTGTGGTCATGTGAAAATGTACTCAGACAACTTCCTCTGCGAGTTACATTTCAGTCTGGGAGATAAAAAAAAACCCACATATATATGAATGTGTCTATTTATACATACATGGAAACACAAATTTAAACCTGGACATCTTAATCTATTGTATGCAAGCATGGACATATCATTTGTGATTGTTGTGCATTTATTTCAGGTACAGTCAGGGAAAATGCATGTACCTGTGTGTGATGATTTCCATGTACAAGATCCTTCATTAGGCCAACCAACAATGCTAGAAGGAGCAAAAAAGCCACTTCACCAAACTCTCTCAGAGCCTGAGGAAGGATTTCCTTGGTTGGTGGATTTTTCTAACAATTTTGGTCTAATAAAAAAACACAATTTTGGTCTAATGAAGCAATTTTGGTCTCATCAAAAACAACACCTTGTCCTACAAAACTTACCTCACTTGTTTCCCTTGACCACCAGTGATTTAAAACCACCAGATGAGAAGCACCAGCACTTCAGAAACCAGGTGTGACTCAGACTGATGGAAAATACTTCACTTCCCAAATTCAGACTGATTGCAATATGAGGTTTTACCCATTACAGAGGTTACTCCTTGCCCTTGATTCAGATTGGCTTCATTTTTGATGATTTTTGGTTAGAGATTTTCCACTAATTTGTGTATACATAAAGGGCTTAGAGGAAAACCGTTGCCCAAAAAGTGATCCAAAATGCACGTTTGTAATAACCCAGGTACTATGAAGGTGGCTGACAGTGACTTTTATGTGATAGTAAGTACAGTTCGTGGTTTTCTTTCTTGACCTTGCACACATTGTGGTAACGTGCAGCTACTACACCAGCTCAGTAGCCTGTTGTCGAAATCTCTGAGATAATTTAAGGGTGAATATAGTGAAGGGGGAAAAAAAAAAAAAAAGGAGAAGTAAAAAAAAAAAAAGAGAAGCTTTGCATGTGAAAGGGAAAATAGGGGGAGGAGGGTAAAATCACCAGGGTGAAGTACAACATGTTCAGCAGACTCTGGTCCCTTGGCTGCCTGCCCGATGACTTTCCCGAGCGGAGCTCTCCTAGCAACCGGTCCCCAGTCATTTGAATTTTTATGTATCGCTATGTTGGCAGTGATGTCACGGTTTCCATAGCTACTATCAGCTGGAGGAACGACACTTACGCTGCTCAGTAACTGAGAAAAAAAAAAAAAAAAAAGAAAAAAGAAACAGAAAATTGGCCTGGCTGAGATATTTCAGGCAACTCTCAGAGAGGTGTGCTGTCAAGCACCGGCACAGCGCGGTTTTCTGCTGATGGAGCCCTTCTTCATGAGCACCGAGCCACTTTCAGCTGGCCACCAGAGGCAGATGCATCGTCTGCACCGCAGTGGCTGCTGCAATATTCATCCTTCCCTAAGTGTTTCATTGTAGAAATTAAATATTGTTATTAATTAAACTCCCCATCCCAGAGGCTGCCCAGCCCTGTCTGGTTAGAGCACGCTTGTGAGAAGAGAACAGGCAATCCATTTGTCATGTGGTGACAACTTCTGGCATCAGGAATGAAGTGTTTCAATAAGAGAAGGCTTTGATCCTATTCATAACAGAGTATTTAAATAATTGCTAACCAGGCAGAGACTTCAGGCATTATCCCAGGGAGTGTTTCGTTATTGCAAAAGGTTAAACTGAGCCTTTGGTGCTGAAGCCAAAAAAATAGGAGGGCTCAAGAAATTTGGTCAAGGGATTAAGCTTGAGGCATGGCTCTACTAATATAAAATAGACTAGAGGCCAGGAGATGGTCTGGATGCAATGTCCCCTAAGAATGAGCACGGAACATGGCACAGAGCAAGCAAACACAGCACTTGCAATATCACATCCGATAGTTTGGATTGCAGCAACTTCTAGGCTCAAGTCAGAGAGCTTCTGACAGTATTTTGAATTTTGCAAAAGCACAAAATGCTGCACATTCCCCACAGAGGCAATATTGTTCCCCACCACGTTTCCAAGCCCTGGTCACCCTACTGGGGGCTTCTCACATGGAAGATAATGCTCGGGAGATAAATCTCACAGATGTTGATAGCAAAGCTTTGAAGGACAGTGGGCTCCCTTCTCATTCAGCTAAACCATGTCTTTCCCACTAGGGTTATTCTTAGCATGGTTTATCACAAAATCCTCAAGAAATAATCCTGGGGGGAAGAAAAAAGGTTCTGAGAATATATAATCATAAAGAAAAAAAAATTTGCTGGTGTTGGACAACGTGTGGTTCTTGCATGAGATTTTGAAGGGATGAAGTGAACTGTGGACCTTTTCTATGGTTTGGAGTCATGCGTCTGATCTTGTTCAGGTGGAATCCCATCAGGCATTTCAAATGGCATGAGAAACTTCTGCCCTGGTTCTCTACAGGCATGCAGACATATTCATGCAGACTTTATAAACTCTGAGCTGATTTCCACTCCTGTCTTCTGTGACAGCTGCAGCCAGCTTCAGTTGCCCATATCCAGGCAGGCAGTGTCCTTTCAGGTGCCCTCCATATCCACTCTGGTCTCCATCTGTTGCTCCAAAACATCACAGGTCTCCTGGAGATCCTTGGTCGTCTTCTCCCATCCCTTGTGGTTTTTCCTGTGATGTTCCCATACTCTAGAGGTTTCCAAATGGCATAACTTACTTTTAAGTAACTTCTTTCCACCACTTATGCATAGTTTCCAAGATTATATTCTGCCCTGCAGGCTTATCAGTTCAAAGAACCCACAGTGTACTGCAATATGTGCTGGATACTGTGCATTCATTTCGGCAGTGGCTTACATCCAGCCCATCTCTTTTCAGCTTCTCCAGAGGTGACCCACACGGAAACTCTGCTGAAATGGAAACTCACGCAAATGTTTACATTTTTTTGCATACATTTCTTTTACAATGACACATCACAGTACACATACCCATAGGCCTGAGTATTCATTCGCAGCTGGGATTCTCTATGCTAACAGGTTTATTGGGGGAGACTGGGTCTGCCCACCTAAACTTGAGTTTCTGTTGTCCAACCTGTTGACATAATGATCACTCTATGTTCCTGCTTGAGCCAACAACCATCCTCAGAAGGCAGTGCAAATCTTAGCTGGACCATCTCCTTCTGGAAGCTCTTCTGGAAGTCCTCAGTTGTGTCTGCTGCATGATTAACCATGGATGCTCTCCAGCACAGTCACATCTGCCATGGTTCCCCTGGTGTCCTTTCTCTCTCCAGACAGATTCCTGGGGCAGCCATGCTGCTTTGAGGAGATCAACATAGGAGAGCCCAGGTTCAGAACAGACCAGAGGTGGGTCTTCCTGCAATGGGTAGTTCAGCTGTGGAAATCCTTGCCACAGGAAGAGGTTAAAAATGTACATGAGCATTTGAGTAGATCCAGGAGACAAATTCATAGAAGAGAAATCTCATGAAGGTTAGTAAATATAAAGAAGCCACATCTCCATCAGAGAAGTGGCTGAAACTTTAGAGAGCACATGGAAAAATACGTGTCTTAATCCTGGTTTAAAGCCTTCTCTAGGCAAGCCACAGTAGGGAAGAGGATATGGGACTTTGCCTGACTCAGCATGGCTGTTCTTATGTTCCTACTATCAAAGAGCCATATTTTCATCATGTTATTTTTGTGTGCCAGTGAGAATCCCCCACGTGCTGAGTCCTGGGCGAAGGGTCTCAAGTTCTGCCTCATAAACAGTCGAATCTGTAAGGTATATCTTCTTACCCCTGTTAGACAGTGTCCCTGACTATTCTTATTACAGCAGATTTTAAAGCAGAAATTGCTTGCATGGAGAAGACTTTTTTGTAGAGAATGAAGCCCCCTTCCTCTAGGTTGTGCTGGATCAGTCAGACAGTGTCAGTCTCACTTGGATCCCCCACTTCTGCAGAGGATCTCAGAAAGGTTTCCAGAATAGAGGACATGCCTTTGGTCCCTAATTCAGTGCTCACCATCAGGCTTTGCTGTGCTGCCTGAGCAGCCACAGTGTTGTTGCTTCATCTATGTAGCTGACCGAGCAGATGTCCTGTATCCCTGTCTCCTACCCTCCAGCCAGCTGAGCTTGGCACCCAGCCTTCCTCTGCCATCCTGAAGACAGATGGACACCTTGTGGGGTCAACTCAGAGGGGAAGGAAGATGCAGGTTTCACCTACTGGTATCAGAGGTACTGAGACAACCACGATCAACCAGATGATTCACCTTGAGTCACTTCACCCACATAACACTGTCCCACTCTGAGCAGTGAGCTGGGAAATTGAGACAGGAATTCTCACAGTGCTGCCCTTGCTTGCTGTATTTGAGATCCCTCCCAGACCCAGCCAGCATTAGGTGGGTGATCTTCACACAATCAGACAACTTGGCAAGGGCACTGTGATTTCACGACCGACAGAAATCACAAATCCACACATTATTCCCCCAAATGCTGTGACAATGCCTACACTCACCCCTGAGCCTTTCACACAGGCGCTGGTGTTTTATTTTCCAGGAGATAATTAGATTTGCTAGCAACCGTGTGTCTGCTTCCGAGTAACGTTGGATATGCTATTTTCAGGCATAACTCAGAGCAACCTCCAGCAGCAGCTCAGGGAGGGTTTTTTTTGGCAAGTGTTTTGCAACAGCGCTGTAAAGTTTTTAACGTGCCATCCTTCCATTTCAGTTGTTAACACAGACGTCTGTCGAAAGATAATGCTGCACGTTACCATCTCTCAGGCACCAGCACAAGACCACTTTCTCAGAGAGGCAGGTCCTTGGCAGGATTAGTCCCTGAAACAACACCCTCCAAAATGTGTTGGGGGCGTTTCTCTCAGGCCCTGGTGCCCGCCTAGAAAGGACTGGGTTACTTAAAAGTGTGAACGTACGCATCTGGACACTACACCGGCGATTTGCTGAAGGAATCTCTGACTTTGCACACTGCATGCTGATATCCACACACAGGGATGACTCGCTTTGGTCATTTGCAGAGGTCCTTATGAGGAACATATGTAGAACTGTGATTGCTTTTGTGATCTAGGTACGTGACCAGCAAACCCAATCACCAGATAGTCTGAGGCCCATTCAGGAGGAATTAACCATTGATGGAGAATGTGAATGAAAAAAGAAAAACCCTACGTGAGCATATGCACCTTCATGCTTTACTTCTCAGCCCAGCCTGGCTTAGGAAGGAGGAAGAAAGCCTCCCACTGGCCTGGTTCCCTAAAGAGGGCTGTCAAATGGTCCCTGCACCTTCCTCTGAAGCCTGATATGGTGGTTTTCACCTGCTGCCAGCCATTTCCTCTGTCCTCATGCACAGGAACAGCAACAAAGAGAGCTGTGGGCAGCAGAAATAACCAGAGAAAAGTCATCCTGGAGCTGATAATTGCAACAGAGAAGTCACCAAAGTTAGATAGAGAGTTACTAGCACCCCTGTTATGATCTGTTTGCAGATGCCTACCTTTCTGGCAATGGCACAGCATGATCTGCTAGACTTCATGCCACCACTTCTCTTCCCTGTCTCCCTGCTTCTTCGTCACCGTTCAACACAGCTGTATTACAGTCACAGTTCCTGGTCTCTTCCATCAGTGCACAGAGAGGGAGCGTATCTCAGGCATCTTTTTCCTTTCAGGACAGCACTGCCCCTTGACTCAGCCCAGAGTGAGGAGACACCTCTTGCAAAGTGGGATACTTCTTCTGGGCTAGCCGATGGCCTGAACCTCCTCATCCCCCCGATCTCCTGTCTCTCCCTCAATCTCTCTGACTGTGCCACCCTCCAGCTCAACCCAGCCACAGGCTGTGAGACAGGATTCCCCCACGGTTCCATGGCATCCCAGGGGGTTTCATCTCAGTGGAGCACAAAATCGTGCCCGCAGGGCAGCACGGAGCTGGTACCGGCGGCGCTGCCATGAGTGTCTCGGAGCGATTCAGTCCTGCCCTGAATGAAACGCTGTTCGCTCACGGGCCCTGGCTCCCATTGTCACCCGGTGATGAATGGGGCATCAGCGCGCCGCAATACTCTATTTGTTTTAGAGGTCAGTGTCAGACTGAAGGGTATTCTTCATAAACCAAATCAGGGAGTTTGTGCTTACGTGACCAGATTGGCAAGAGCATGCGAAGCCCCCAGTAGCTCCCATTGTCCCAAACGGGAACAGAGCGCTTTTGAAGACCTTACCCATAAATTATCTGCCATTCCCCACTCCCCCTGGCTCTGCCAGCTCCCCACTCATGCTTTGATTCAAATACCAACTCACAGGTGATGGGCTTGTGCCATCGTTGAAGGTTTGTTCCTGCCTGGGACCATGGCTGGGCTCCTGCAGGAACGACACAGAATCTAACACTGACCCCAAGCCCTCTTGTGAGGATATCGCAAGCTGAGTGGTGAAATTCTTTCTTTGTTTTCCTTTTCTTCCCCTCCTGCCTCTAAGCATCATTGAGTCTGATCTGACAGCCCAAAGGGGGAAGCACAGTGGAGGGGGCAGGGAGTAGACACTGGGAAGTTAACAGCAAACAGAATAGGAAATCATCATCCTGCCTTGCTTTTTAAAAAAGGCTGCTGTTTAGATGTTTCTTTTTTGTTGTTTCTTTCACAGTCATTTTGAGATTTTCCACAACAGCTACAGCTTGGGAGACGACATGTTGAGTTGGTATTTCCAGCCAGGACACGTGGGACTGGCCACGTTGGACTACAGCCATGCACAGTCACGTTTAAATCCTCATCCCTCTTTCTCCATGGGCACAGCGAGCTAGACCTAAGTGCCAAGCATTTCCTGCCTAACCAGCTTTTGAAGAACCCAGATGCTGAAGTGCTTGCCCTTTCCCTGAGCTCCAACTGCACCTGGCTACTAGGGGAGACACAAGATGGGGGCCTCAGAAAGCAGAGGGGAGGATGTTTCAGAAACAGCCCCATCTCTCACCTCTGTTAGGCATTCATGTTAACAAACCAAGCACACACAGAGTATGAGAAGACAGAGTTGAGGCACAGAGATTTCCAGTTGCCAGCCCCAGATTTCTTTGTATCATTTTGGAATGCTGTGACGCCAACTCCATTCCCAAATGCCAACAATGCCTGGGCAGGAATACCTACAGATGGAGGAGACTCCAGTAGGCTTAAACGTGATTGCAGTAACTACTTCTTAGAATTGACCGTACCAGTCACCTTTCATGACTCAGGTGTACAGAGAGTCATGAGCCCTCGCAATCATCCAGGTTAGAGGAGACGAATTTGTCTTTTTTGGTCTTGGCCTTGGATGCCACCAGGACATCCATCATTCTAGAGCTGGTATCATTACAACTCCCCCACTTAGCCCAGCTTACCAGAGCTTTCTGCTCTGTTTGCACAGTAACACTTGCAGCCCTGTTTCTTATTAAGATGTCAGGAATTCATGACCTTTTGCAGTGCAGAGATCTGGAGATTACTCACCAAAATAAAGTAGGCTATAAACTCCACAACTGCTGCATGCACATCGCTGGTAGAGGAGAACAGCAAGACACCTCTCAGTGGAAATTGTCCAGCCTGATAAGATCTGTGGTTGAGAGCGTGTGTGTGTGTTGCACAGCAGATACTCAGTGCAGGGACCACAGAAAGCATTTTTTAATTTTCTCACTGCATGGCTTTTGTTGCTTGCTTCATAGAAGTCTTTCTGTCAAAATGACTGGGCCTGGTGAGATTGTGATTAGATATTACACCCACTCCAGGGAAAAATGTCTGCATGAGGGGAGCAGGTAATGGTAGGCAGAGGAGGGTGTATACTAAACCTTCAGCTGCTGGTCAACTCTCCAAAGCCTCTCAGCCTAGAAGAAGTTGTAGAGCTATCAAATCCATTTGACAATTGAGTCCTTTCCCCTCTGCCTGGCTTTCAGATCTTGTCCAGGAGCAGTCAAATGTAAATGAAAGGGAGAAGGCAAGTAGGAACTGATCATGCTTTTTTCCATGCAGATCTTCTTGTCCCAGGACACTTTTTTAGGTGTGCAAAAAGAGATTTGAGAAGTTCATGGGAGATAAATTTATAAATTTCAAAATATCACAGTTTATATTATGATCCTAGAAAACAACCCAGGACATAAAGCCTCTGGGCTTCATGAAGGGCTTACTGGGAAAACACTGCCAAGAACTGCATTAATGATTGCTTCATGTTCACATTCTTTCTTAGAATTGCACCCCTGGTCACTGCCAGAGACACAGGACTAGATGGACCTGCAATTGCTCTTGTGTTCTTTTCTCAACAAAAAGACATGCTAATGCCTCTATGCTGAACGTTAAATTTGGGGCTCTGAAAATACATCTCAAATATACATATAGAGTTATTTTTTTTCTCAGTGCAGCCCAGCCATTAACATGTCCCATTGGAGACACCTAAAGCTGTGTGAGATGAATCCTGCCATTCCTGTCCACACTCAGTCCTGCATTCGCTGAACTCTTCTGCAGAGTACTCTGAGTTAAAGGTTCCCTTGGCTTATTCACTTTGTAGAACAGAGCTCACACACTAATTTTCCTTTGCCCCTGAGGGCTGTGTGTTTGTTCAAAATGAATGGTATGAGGGAGTCTAGCAAACCTTTGTCTTCTGCAGCACCTGTACATGATCCCGCAGTAGCTCTAGGTCAGTCATCCTCCTGGTCCCAACAACATCACAGAAGCAGCAGTGTTGAGAGCACTCATGAAGGAGGTAAAAGCAGGGAGCAGAAGTAGCATCAAGGTGTGGGATTAGAAGAATCTTGAAAGCATGATCTGTGAGTTCAAAAGTGAATTCACAAAGATGGAAAGCTGTTACCATAAAGTGCTCAGACTCTAGAAGCTGTAGGGTTTGGTCACAAGTGATGATAGCACCCAAATCCATGCAGTCAGCTTAACCAATTTTAAACTGGGGAAGTAGTTTATGATACATGACAGCAATTTATTTAAACTGGGGAATTATTATCCCCTGAGAGTACTTACAGAAGAAGGGACCCTTGGGTCCATGCTCTTGATGACTTTAGCAAGAATGAAAGAAAAAATGAAACTCAAACCATTCCAGATAGCATGTGCCAACAACATTAAATAAACAGACAAAAAAGGGATAGAGTACCAGATAATTATACAGACCAACAAAGGGCACATGGCTGACTGTGGCTCATGCGGAAAATCTTGTTCATTGCAAGGCCAGGATACACTGCACTGACAGATCAGGGATGTTTTTTCTGAAAGGGATGTAGGAGTCACAACTTCCCCAAATGTTTTGGAGCCAGTATGAATTCCCATCTCTGAGGAATGCTCAGAAGCCAAACATTAACTCTAGGTGTCTAAAAAGGATAAAAGATCCAAGTAGTGTGTACAATGGTGATTATTGCCCCACCTGCACACTAGCAGGACCAGTGTGGGAATCTTCTCTTTACAGATGCTGTTTCTAAATTGGCAAGATCTCAGGGGAAATCTCCAGTGATGACAAGTCTGGAAAAGACTCAATCGCTTCAATTTATCCAAGACAGTACAAAGTGACTTGAGTGTCGGCTGCTCCTTCTATGTCAGGGCTGAGACTTCTGAAAGTGAGTAGTAGAGAAAGGTTTAATGGCAGCCAGATGTTAGTTAGATGTGTCAAGCAGCATTCATCTGAGTGTAGGCAACTGCATCTTGGTTTAGTTACTCCAGGACGTTACATTGACAATAGATAACCAGCCAATGCAGCTGATGAATAGACTGTAGGTTGAGATTAGCGTCATCCCAAGGGAGGCAACTAAAATAGGGCAGATGGACCCCACCACAAAGCACCTTTTTCTCTCCTTTGAATTTGAAGGGACTCTCAAGTGACCAGCTCAGCTGTGGACACCTAATTTAGTTAAGAAGAATCCAACCACTTCAGACCAGAAATGATGTACACATCTTCTGATGGCAAAGGTAATGAACTGTTGCAATGACATACCTATATATGCAGTGGATTCTCCATCAGCCAGGGACCTTAAATGAAGACTGAGCATGTTCTAACAAAAGACGCTGTAGTTCAACCATACATTTAAAAAAACTGACACAAAGCATCCCTGGACCTGCCTCTTCTCTGCATTCTGTGAGGGTCTGGTAATAACCCAACTTCTCCAGTCCTAAAAAGATTTTGAATCCGTGTCACAAAGGACTGCTAAATATTTCATCAGTTCGAAACCTACAGCTCATCATGTTTGGTATTCAAATATATCTTGCACAGGACCACTTGAAAAATTAGTATTTTCAGCCTCTCACACACTCCTTTTCCTTTTCTAAATAAGAAAGCATGGCAAGCAAGAGAGAGGGTTACTCTGCATAACTATGCAGACTTTGCTATATTCAAAATTATTTGTGTCTTCTTGTCAAAGGTGCAGCAAAGAAAGAAGTAGTGGTCTTGGAAAAGCCCCCATGAAAATAGCTCTTGGTTCTGCCAACTTTTTCCTGTTGTGCTTTGTTTTCAAAAGTTGTCTCATTTGAAAGAGGGAAGCCGTTTGGCCACAAAACGCAACTGTCACCTATCACAGCCTGAAGACTCAGAGCTAAAAATGTCAGTGGGCAGAGGGGGAGGGGAAAGGAGACTACAGCCCTTTCTCTCTTGAGAGTTAGTCTATTTAAATTCTTCTCCAAAACCACAGGAGAAGGTGGTGTCCATGTAAACTGAAACCATCTTCATTCTTCCGGCCAGCATTGTGCAGAAATGGTCTTTACACAGAAAAAGTACTTTTCTAGTTCCTGGAGTGGTCCTGTTGTGTCTATCGCATCCAAAGCCTGCCTGGATGGGAATTATCTGATAATTATTTTTATTTGAAAAGTGTCAATTAATTGCAACTCAGACTGTCAAAGAAGTATCTCTCTGCCATCCTGTAGTGGCCCCTCAGGATCTCCTGTTACAATTGCTCCACTTTGCCCACTGTTTGGAAACAGGACTGGGATCACCCCATGTGAGTGGGAAGGTGAAGAGAGGCACCAATACGCACTCCAGCTTTGCAACAAATCTGTCCTTTCCCCTCAAGTTTATTTGTATTTTTCTGAGGTCAAAACCCCAACATACTCAGATAAAGTGAACTTAGAAGACTCTTTAGTGTAGCTTCAACTCCTGGCTTACAGATAATATGATAACATGTAAGAAACGTGCTTGGCTCACCACATTTTTTGTTGCAAACATAACAACAACATGATGGTAAGGAGGGGCCACAGTGGGATCCAAAGCTGTAATACTGCAGCAAACAGTCCTGGATACAGTTATCTTTTGAGTCACCCTTCCTGTCAATATTTATAGAGAAATAAAAAGCTTTGGCTGGAAATGAAGAAGGTTATTTTACTGGAACGATGGGCACATTTTGGCTGCTAAAATCATCCACAAAGCATTTAAAAATTGATCACCTGCTGTGAATCTATCATTGGACACAGAGCCTTAGAAACAGCCTGAAATACTGGAAGATGGATGGAAGGGTTTTTTCAACATTAGGGGAAAAAGCTCACTCGAGAGAAACAGATGATTTTGCATCACCTTTGCTCTCAGTTTCCTGGTCCATCACTGCTTGGTTTCCAAAGTATGCCTTCTTGTGGGCCAAGGATGGAGGTTTCAGAAAAGGCTAATGGACCATGCTATAAAAAGTGGCTAAAAACTTCAATATATACCTTTCCCTCATGCTAAAGGGTTCAAGTAGCACTGAAAAGGAAGAGCTAGCCGTGACCTTGCACCTTTTTTGCACTGACTACATGCTTTGGTTGGCAGATTCTTTGGTTGGAGGTTTCTCAAAGTCTTCTTTCAGAATAGTTTCACTTTGTCTGACTACATAGACAATTTGTATTAAGGAGTTAAACCCAGAAACAAGGATATAAGAAAACAAAAGGTGAGTATTCTACCAGATCATGTGAGAGACACAAAAGGATTGAAACAGAATATGAATATCCCCTCCAAAGATATTAAATGGAGGACATATCTCTCTTACCAACCAACCAAGCAGGATGGAGAAAAGTATAGTTTTTTGCTATTTCTGGCTTCATCTGCACTAGTAAGTTTAGCAGCATCAGGACATGTTCCCTGCTACTGGAACTTGATGAGCCATACTTTTAGATCATTAGCACAGCTAGTTTATGCTCCTGCCCACAAGCACTGTCCCACACAACTCCTGAAAAGGCACAATCCTAACATGCAGTTTGCAACTCCCTTTGCTTCAAATGCTGTTTCAGCCTGGAGAAGAGGAGGCTCCGGGGAGATCTAATAGCAGCCTTCCAGTACCTGAGGGGGGCCTACAGGAAAGCTGGGGACAGTCTGTTCACAAAGGCCGGCAACGACAGAACAAGGGCTAATGGGTTTAAACTGAAGAAGAGCAGATTTAAATTAGACATTAGGAAAAAGTTCTTTACTATGAGGGTGGTGGAGCAC
>BJBW01005125.1:108107-124582 GCA_004320125.1 Scolopax mira
ACATTCAAGGTGAGGCTCGACGAGGCCCTGGGCAACTTGGTCTAGTTGGAGGTGTCCCTGCTGACTGCAGGGGGGTCGGACTAGATGACCTTTGGAGGTCCCTTTTGGCCCAGATGATTCTATGATTCTATGAGTTCAGTAACTCATGAAAAAACATGAAAATAGGATATTTCATGCCAGTAGACTTTATTAGGCACATTTGATTTAACAGTATAGACAAAACTGCTAAGATCTTTTGGTTTCTTGCCCAAATCCATCCTATTGTGTCAGGAGTGACAGTGAAGGAAGCTCAAGATCTAGGTAATTTTAGAGTCACTAGTACTGAGGGAATCTCCTCCAGAAGATGCTCATTGGTTATGTCCTCAGCATCACCTTAGGGTCAGGAAGAAATAGAGTCTTTGCCCCAAGAACTGATGGGGAACACTGGAGTGTCACTCAACTTCCAGGTTAAGACCTATATTTGGATGCCCAAAGGTATGTGTCTACCTGGAAGCAAGCCTTACAATATAGTCAATGCAGATCTAGTCAATACTGTCAAAGAAGCCTGTGAGCCATTCAGCTCATTAAACACGGACACCTATGGGCTCAATGAAATTGCCCACATGTAGGTGTTCAGGAGCACTGAAACCCTGTTGGCTCCAGAGGTGCATGGGGAAGCTGCTCAGCTTTTGGCTTGTAAACAGAGCCATGCCCTTAAAGGCTCTTAGTACAATTCTGCTTGGGAAGTTACATCTCTAAAAGTGCAGGCATGAATTTAAACTCTTCTTGTACCAGCTTGATGCTTTTTGTGCATTAATGTCATCTTTCTTTTTAATTAAAAAAAAAGAAAAAAGCAATCTGATAGTTTACTTGTTCCTGAATATATCTATACTGGTATAACCAGTATTGCATAAATGAATGCTACTGGCAAAACAAGATTATGGCAGCATGTCAGAGAAGCAAGCAAACAGAAAAGCAAACAAATAACAAATAACAAAAAAAAAAAAACCTACCCAAAAAAACCCACAACCACACTCTGTTCTTATAACCAGAGATGGAATTATCATGGCAGTTGACCTGGATTCACAGTTCTGGGCAATGGCATCTAATTTGACTCTTCTCTCCTCTTGCAATGACTGGGTTAAAGCCTATCCTGTTCCTACACAGTGAGAGTGTTTTAGCTTCATCCATCAATTCTTCATGCCACCCAAAATCTTCCCACTACTGCAGTGGGCTTTAATATGGTTTTTAAATGAGGAGCAAAGCTCTCTGCAGAGCAGAGCAGCAGCGTGGCATCTGCAAGCAACCACTGTCTTATCCCTCCAGCTCATTTTTCAGCCGTAGTATGTTTCTTGGCAAAATCAATTCAGCAAATGTCCAGATTTATAGAGTTCAGCCACATGGCAACCTTTTTCAGGGCCACATGAACAGCTATTATTTAAAGCCTTTTACTGTGTTCGTAGAGAGGAACAAAGTGCACTTTCCCATTAAAGATTTAAAGCCTTTTTGTGGCAAAGCACACATCACCCTGAAGGACACCTTGGGTCTTGCATATAGATGCATCTTGTGCAACCTCCACTGCAGAATCGACAGGCTGATGCTTGGGAACACTTCTGATCCTGCCATTAGGTTGCAGGATAAGATCTTTCTCAAGGGATTATGAAGTGCCTCCCACATTGACATCTAAAGGCATTTTACTCCTCACAGTGCAGAACTAAGCAAAGACACCAGAAATATCTTGGGGACAAGAAACAACTCTCCCTTGTTAATACAGTGCTCTTCCCAAGGACTTAGAGCTGAGAAGCAAGACAGATCAGACAGATATTTTTCAGCACATGCTGTTGGAAGGCACTAAAACATTGTCACTTTTTCAACAGTTTGTTACCCCCTCTGCTGAAGGGGTCTTCCCCACTCCTGAGATCTGGATTGCATCATGTGAGCATGCTTAACAGCATCTCCTGGATTACCCTGGCTGGGTGACCTTTCTTTGGGTCAGTCCAAGACAAATGGGAAGAAATGCAGCTGGGCTCTCCCTGCCTGGGAAGGGAGGACAGTGGCATCACCTCCTCCTCCTTTTTGTTTTTCTGGGACTCTAAGGAGAGCTTGAACCTTGTGGGACAACTTACCTGGAAACTTGACCTCAGGGAGACCCACCTGGGCTTGAAGAGACAGTCATTGTGAGGTCTGGGGGAGGATCCAGGGCTACGCCTGTCAGAGGCAGCATCTCCCTTAGGAGCAGGGCTGATTTAACCTGGGAAAGAGGAAGGGGCTGGAAAGGGATTTGGGTAAAAGAATTTGAGTGCCTTGTTTTGCTGCCTCAGCTCTCTGTGCACAAGCATCCCAGTGTCTCTCTTCAGTTCAGGGGAAGTTGTTGGTACAGAGAAAACCTCCCCTACAGTTTGCTTCCTCCCAAGACACAGTTAGAAGTAAACCCACACACACCACACTCCACTCTTTATGTTCTCCACCTCCCACTTCATAACATAGCCTATGACAACTGGATGGGAGCAGGCGGGGGTGTTTTTGTTGGGTTTTTTCCTCTGAGGCAGCTCGATCTCTGTTTAGCTGCATCCCCTGGGCTTTGCTGCACAAAGTGCTAACGGCGTGCTTTCTGAGAGGAGCTTATTCTCAGCTCTGCATGGTAAGCAGCGTGGGGCAGCAGGAGGAACATCGCAGGTGCCAGGACAGCACCTTGCCTGAGCATCCCACTCCCCACCCCACGCTGTGGTGGGAGGGTGGAGGGGACCACTCTGCTCCGCTATAAACAGACTCCCTGCCATGAAAATAGGCCGCCACCAAGTGATGCCAGTAGGAGAGCTTTAGTGATTTAAATGATGTACACGGCAGAGAACAGCTTGATTAATTCATATGAATTGTAACTACTTAGAGCTCCATTCATCTGGAATGATCTGTGGTCCTATCTGCCACAGAAGTTACAAAAGGTCCCCGGCTTTGGTTACAGGTGATGTATTAGTCACCCCCTCCTGAAGACAGCCCAGGCACAGGGAACTGCTTTGTCGCTACAGGCATCTACATTAGAGCGACTGAGAGCAAGACAAGGACACGGGATCTGCTCCTCAGCAGGCAGTAGGGCAGGGAGCCCCACCAGGCATCTCCCCGGGGAAGGAGATGGAGGCTGGGGATGGTTAGCCCTGGGGTGTGAAGCAGCTGACTCCTTCCAGGGAGAAGGGTTTTTTGGAAACACTGCCGTCTTTATCTGAAAAATCAGCCAGTGGCACGGACATAATGTGTGAGGACATCTGGCTGATGCTGAACTCCAGGGCCAGCCGCTGTTTTGTCACAGTGGCTCACAGGGTCATTGGGTTTGGGGTCATTGCTCCTCCCCATGATTGAAGAGTTTGGCCACAGACTTCAAGTGTAGACACACAGAGGCAGGATGGGGCTGTTTGGTGGCAGCTGCTCCAGGTAAAGGAGCCAGGGCCACCAATAGACCATCACCTCTATCCAGAAACTGCTTGGCCATTTAGTTAAGAGGAAGAAACAGGGCCTTCATCCTGCTTAAACCAACCCCCACCTCTACTCAGCAGCGAAAGGAGCAGTGGGAATGTCCTGATCAGCTGCTGAACCCAACACATGCCTTGTGTTGCCTGTAGCATGAGGAAGAAGTGACCCTCATGCTGGCAGTGTTGTGGAGACAAATACAAGCCTTGGAGAGGCTGGTGCCACAGTGAATAGCGAAGTCGTAGCCCTGTTCCCCACCACGCTGTCTGGCATGACATGTCGTGCAGACAGGACTAAGCCGTCCCACACCAGGCCCACTGCCAGATTTGTACCTCCCAGCACCCAGCAGCTGGTGGTCACAACCCGTCCCCACAGAGAGCAGTAGTGGCACTCCAGGACGCTGGGTCACAGTGCCACCATGTGGGCTTTAATGGCTCCCAGAGCATGGAGAGAGGGACATGGGGTGCTCAGCACTGGATCTGGGTCCCTCCAGCTGGTGACTGATGGACCAGGGAAATAAAAATACCAAACTGGAAGCAGATATCCTGCCTTCCCTGAGGATGCAGCGCCTGTTGACCAGCACCACTTTTCTCATGCAAGTCCTGGCTATCACGGGCTTTTGAGGCAGGACCTTCAATGCAGGACCTTCATGAAACTCTCCCCACAGCCTCCCCACACTCTCCTGAGACTGTCATCACCCATTTTTTGCTGGAGGAAGTCTCTGGAGACTGGAGCAACACTCATCATCCCACAGCACTGAGTCACCAGCAGGATTCCCAGCCAGGGCCATCCAAGGGACAGGAGGCTTTCCTCCCCCAGGGCTGCCAAACACTGTGTCAGCTTCTTGGAGGCTCTCAGCCCTGGAGCTTTCCTGGGAATTTCCCAAGGCACCTGGCCAGGCTGGGTGACCCAGCTACTCCAGATAATACTCACAGCAGAAGATGCTCTGCAGCTCCATCTGTGCAGCAGAGAACATCAGAGTGCTCCCTAACCAAATACCACTTGCCCTCGTTGCCACCTCCAACCCATCTCCCCACCACAAGAATTAAACAGAAGCCTTGTGCTCCATGGCTGGCACAACTTGTGCCTGAGCTACACCTCTGAGATATGAGACCTGGATGTACTCCAGGGCACAGCTCCAGCCTTATGGTGTCTCTGGCTAGGTGGAAGATGTTCCAGCCTTTCAGTGTTTCAAAGATCTGTCTGGTGCTGACACTGATCTCATGGACAGTTGGTCGCTCACCAGGGTCCCTGTGGAGGAATGGGGGGAAGCAGAACTAGAAATTTGTCAGCAGTTTCCTTGCTTTCCCATTCAAAACAGGCCAATGGGTAGCCTGAATGAGGACTTGTAGATTTGGACATAGATGGTCTGAGATGGGGCAAGAGGTAGATAGAAGAAAGGGAGAAAAGAAGGTAAATTGAGGACTTATGCTAATATTGCTAACATTGGAGGCTCCAAACCCAGACCACAGGTGACCCTGAGAAACTTGGGGATGAGGGATTTCTCTCCTGGTTGGCTCTCCAGCATACCTGGGGCTACCAGTACCAAGCAGAATACTCGGAACAGATTCCCTGTGCCTACTTCCTCCCTGGCATCTACCAGGGAACCCAGGGAACATAGTAGGACTTTTAAAAAGCATGACAAAGTATATTGTGATTCCAACAGTCATGACTTAAAACCTGTGAATTTCACTGAATTTTTTTAGAGTTGGAAGGGACCTAGTCCAACTCCCCTGCTGAAGCAGGATTGCCTAGAGCATGTTAGAGCATGTTACTCAGGATGGCATCCAGGCAGGTCTTGAAAATCTCCAGAGAAGGGGACGCCACAACCTCCCTGGGCAGCCTGTTCCAGGGCTTTGCCACCCTCACTGTGAAGAAGTTTTTCCTCATATTTGAGTGGAACCTCAACTCTTCCCCTGTGGGCCCTGTGGTGAGCTGCCTTCATCTGCCTTACTGTCTGAAAGCTTTGTCGTATAAAGTGAGCTCTCATCAGCAAAGAGGTGGCCTTGACGCTCCTGTGGCCAAGTTAAATGCAGCAGCTGCCAAAGCCCTTGGCATTCCCAACTGGACCCACTGCAGGTGAGACTGCTCTCCAAGAAATCCAGCGGGCTCTTCTGGAAAACAAGCAACCAAAGTGAGGGATGTGGCAGAAGACCCAGCACAGAAGGAAACTGCACTGGTCATTCAGGAATAAGAGAGGACGTTCATTTGACAACACATGGACTACATGGATGAGCTCCTCTAACAAGGTGCTGCCTCAGCACACCAGAACACAGCAGAAGGATAAAAGGAACAACAGCCTACAGATTCAGCTCTCTTTTTCCTGTAACAACCCCTGTAGAGTGTGATGCACAGACAAGAGCACTGTGGCTTTGTTTCCCCTTGTCTTCTCTGTTTCGGTGTTATTTGTCTCCCCTTCTCCTTACGTGCTCACAGCATGAGGCATCAGGCACATCTCCCTTGTTGGAAGAGGGTCACAACCTGAACAACAGCTCCCACAACACTTTTCTTCACACCTCCTAGCAACCGCTATCACAGTTTATCACTTGAGCCTGCCCATTTCTACAGTCCTTGCTAATTAGCCCTTAATAAGGCTAACCATCAGTTCCCACCCTCACCCCAAGACTCCATCTCCCTGCTTCTCCTGCCTATTTCCCCACTTTGTGTCCACCCTTTCTGCTAAAGCCAGGAGATGTGCAAGGACTACTGAGAGCTGTACTTGTGTAGCACTCACCAGCATAGGATTCCGGTGCTTCTTCTGCAAAAATATGGGTGAATAATTACTTCCAAGCTACTGTCTTGTTATCTTGTTTATAGCAGACAAATAAACTTAAAAGCAAAGCACAAATAGACTTTAAAGTGTTTACAAGCTTTTCTGGACATCTACCGCTATAGCTCTTGAGTGTCATCTCCTTCAGCTCTGGACAGGATCATAGGGAGGATTTTCACCAGCCCAGGTGACATTTCCCTGTTGCACTACATTAGGGCTGTGCAAGAAAGTAATTCTGCAGAAACATCTTTTAAAACTACCCTCCGCAAATGGGACCTCCTGAGAGAATGTTTCATGGAGCCTTACAGGGCAAGACTGAAGGGAGACAACACACAAGACTGGTCCAGTCTCACTCCTACTTAGGACTCATGGCCTCTTTCTCTTCCTCTCAGCACTCTGATCAAGAGACAAGAGTCCTGATACAGTGTTTTATTAATAGAAAGGAAACACACCTCCAGAAAACTTACAAAAAAGCTTAAGGATTTAAGATGCTAGAGAAACCATAATTCATAGGCAACAAACGCTGGCAGATTGTGTGCTAGAAGTCCCATCTAACGAGAGAGTGATGGAGCAACTACTCCCATTCCTCATCGCTGGCACACAAGGGCTGTTGTGCAATCTAATTGAAAATGGAAGTGTAGAGGAGTCTGGTTCTCTACCCTTATTACTGAGGGTCTGTACAACATTCTCAAGAGCAGGTTTATTAAATCTAATAGATCACAAGTGCTCCCAAAATCTAAAAAATGATGAATCCTCGTGGCGGGGAGAGGGATCCTTTAAATACATTGTTATTCACCAGAGCTGTAAACTACAAGCCACAAATTGTGTGTGGGTTATTAAATCTCATTCAGCCATTTGGTGGTAGAAGGAGATGTCACCGAAAGACTCGTGCCCACAAACTTGCCCATTTTTCCCAAATTTAATGCATCAGACAGTGTGAGAAAAATAGATATATCACTGCCGGTTTCCAGCCTTGTGTGCTTTATCAGGAACAGCACAAACCAGCACTGAACTTCCCTTATCTGCATCCCAGCATCTTTGTGTTGTACTCTGAGAGCTAAATCCTCCATGAGGTGGTCCCTCGTGCTCCCTGCGGATGCTGCAAACCTGAGACTCTCCCAGGAGCTCAGCAGCCCTCGTTAAAAGCTAAGGCTCCTCCAATGTGCTAATTTTTGCCAAAGTTAGGAATGACGCTGTGAATAGCAGTGGTCAGGGCTGAGCAGGTAGAAAATGCTGAGCTACCCACAGCCTGGGGTCTAGACCAGCGTATGATATATGCAACCCCGATGCCACCAGGGGTTTTACTTTCCTCCAGTGGTTGCATCGTAAATGAGGTTGTTACAGACTGTGAGCTTTTCTCTAGTTTAAGCTTCCTTTAAGGACAGCTAAGGAGTGATTCAGGTCATATGGTGGAAGAGTAAACATAGGCTCCTCAGTACAGTTGGTTCAAAAGAATCCTCTTCCCTGCTTCATGTGGGAAAAGGATTATTAGTTCTACTTTTAAATTCCCATTGTTTTTAGGAAAAGAAATACCCCCTCATTTAATCTAAAGAAAAATGTTCACAACTTGGTATTGTGGGAGTATAAAATGTACACAGAAAATTGAAGATAGTTAGGTTATGTTGAACATGTTATTACTTGGACTTTGATCCCTCTTCTCCACATCTCTGCCAGCACAAGGGACCTGAGTACCTTGTGAGCAGCTTTGGGACGGGGGGCTCACACCTCGGGCAAAGGGTCTTTTCACTTTGCCTGACACAGGTGCAAAGGAACTTAGGTAGCCAGAACCAGGGGTGGGTGAACAAAGATGAATCATAGAATCATATGGGGTTGGAAGGGACCTCTAGAGATCATCTAGACCAACACCCCCTGCTATAGAGTGGGTCTACCAATATCAGGTTGCAATGAAGAGCAGGAACATCTCAATTTGGAAGAAGACAGCTGTCCCAAGCCTCTTACTGGGACACTTTTCACTGGCACATGCAGTGCTGGCTTTTATTGACTGGGAATCAAGAGCTCAATGTGTCCTTGAGAGTCTTTCCTGAGTTACTAGAACATTGCAACTTGCTGTTCAAAGTAGGAGATTGCTGCAAAGGCTAAATTCAAGGGATGGGAAAAGGAAGAACAGGAGGAAATTGCCTTTTTCAGAGCCTTTTAAAAGAAGTGGATGCTAAAGCACAAAGCATTGTAAGGGAGCTGACAGTGTCACCTTGGCAGAGCAGGCTGGGATCTGCCTTTGGGAAGTCGAGCACCAGCTGCAGTGGCCTCTTCTCACTGTTCACAGCACCAGGAACCATGTGGGGCTGTTGCCAACAGCCCTGGTGCCACAGTGCTGGGCACAGCATGGGTGGAAAACAAATGGAAAGATCATTTTTTTCTGCAGAGACCTCCCAGCCTAAATGCCTGGAGACACAACAGGGAAGAAATTCCTTGGCTGAGCTGTAATCCTGTGTATAGGATCTGGCCACACAAATGCACTCCATGTGGCAATCCTGTTTATGAAAATGATGGATGTCACATCCCCTTCTTCGCAACACACCAGAAACAAAGCTCAGGCATTTTTCCTCACTGGGAAATCTGTGCCTGCTGCCCTGTCAAGGTCTGTACCTGAGCAGATGGGTCCCTGCTATCTCTCACTGTCAGTGAGATGAGAAGGAGCGATTGTTATGGCTGAAGTGCATTTGCAAGAGGACTTTGCAGCTTGTCCCCAAAAACCTCTGCCATGGCTTTGTGGCTTTTTCGGGGTGGGACATCATTGTTTCCTACAGAAGGGCGTTTCACATCTCTAAGTTCACATATGTACTATAGGTTTGCTCAGTGAGCACTGATTTCAGCTTCCCGAGCCCACAAGTGCACCGAACCCAGGCGCTGGCAGAGAGGAGCAGAGGGCTATACAAAATCCCACAGTGATAGGAAGTAGTCTCCACTTTACCCAGACACTGTTGTGCAGTTTCAGAACCTGGAGACCCCACAGTTAACCCCCTCCCTGAGAGCACAGCACCAACAGCTTCCACAGAAAAAGGTAAAACCTCTCAAGCTTTCACCCTCTCGCTTTCAGTTCCTTTCAAATTATGTGGAAAGCAGGTTTCTAAAGAGTTGTTCATTCACATGTGTTATCACATACGGTGACCAGCATGCAGCACTACCTCTTTTCAGCCTGTATGGGATTCAGCAGCTTGTGTTTCTTCCAGATTTGCATTCTATTCCCTTCACTGAAGAAAGCTGAATCTGTTAGTCAGGCATGGACACGTATATCCAGCAATCCCCTCTTTAATAAGCATCCTTACCCTGGTGCAGCTGCTTGGACCATCACCAGTAATATGTCCCTGTCTATTTGGATCATGAGGGAACATGATCTTTCATGTTGTAGGAGATTTACATATGGCATTTTCACTGGAGCGGCATAATGAAACCCCACCCAAACCCTCAAAGCTTCCAGGAAGTTCAGATACAACTTTTGCAACTTGGGACCTATTTTTATTTGGCTTTGTTTTTAAATCCCTTTTTCTTCTTCCTTTGATCATTTTTCCTGCTGTTGTGGACAAATGAAAAGCAATCAGAGGCAGTACCACGCAGCCCGGGGTTGCTCCCCAGTGCCCTGGTCCAGCTGTGCACCTTGTCCACACCCTGGTTGCGTGCTTGGAGAAGACAGGAGGTGGCATGTTTCTTTCCCCAGGCCACAATGGTGAGGTGCAATGTAGCCTCCTGTCTCGGTGATCAGGGGACCACAACTGCCTCTGACCTGCACTCTAGACACCACTGCTGTGGAGAAAAGTACTGCTGTGGAGAACACCACCTGCATAGGAAAGCTGAAGAAAAATTATGGCATTTGGAGGAGAAAAGCACCCTTGACCCTGGCAGGCGAGCATAAGTCTGAGCTCATTTCTAAAATGTAAGACACATTGAAAACCCTCCATCCCAGACTATAGCAACAACTCCATCTCCAGAGAGGAAAAGCCTTGGTGTGCTGATGGTGTGACAGTATACTTCACAAGGGTCAGGCTAAGATCAGACCATGTGAACTAAAGCTCATCCCACTTGCAGTTATCCCTTGCTCAGCATCACCTGAGGCTTTGAAAGAGCTTTCAGGATGAGATGCAGGTGTGTAGACACCCAGCAGAAGACATGGGCCTGCCTCAACCTGCTTCCTTACCCACTTTGCAGCTCCTGTGAACAGCCACTGTAAGGAGAGCAGCTCATTTGCCACAGATGAAAGCAAACAGAGAAGTGTCCTCTTTCAACTACTCCTCTCCTGGGAACCTCAAAGACTAGGGCTGTCCACAGGGGTACTAAGAAAGGGAGCTGGTCTCTCGCTGCCTGGAATAAACCAACCCTTGGCTGACCCTTGGATGCACTTGGTCAGTTCCCTCTAGTCTGGAGGCCAGTAAGACTGTGGGACCTATGGAGCTGGTGTCCACAGGTGCGTATTGTCAAGTGACAGGATGGTAAAACTGATTCAATGGAATTTGTCAACAGTCTGTGAAATCTCAAACAAGGGCAAACCTCAGAGGCCTAATAGCTTCATGGAATTTCCCATCATTCACAGAATCACTAGGAATAGCTTAACCACGCTGAACCAATCTAGAGGGCTGCCTGGGCTGTATGTCTGCATAGGTGTAGAGCAAGTGTCATAAACATACCCAAAATGTAGAACTATCTATTTAAATGCATGCATACACACTCACAAAAGTTTTTTTTCCTTGACATTGTATCTGCAGATCATAAGCATTTGGCTTGCAACATGATTCCTATTATCAGAATCTCACTTTTAAAGTCATTTGTCTGACCACCAGGTTTATGTGGAAAATAAAAATGCAACTTGGGGAAATGAGAGGGAGGAGGCAAAGTGTTTTTCAAGTGATCTCAGTGGCTGATTTTTTCCCAGCCTGGAAATGGGTACTGCTAGGGAGAAACTTTAAAGAGCAGATGAAAATGTTAATGAAGGCTGGAATGATGTCTAGTATCCAACCCAATAATTCTCCTCCCAGTAATTTCTTTAAGCCTCATATTTGGAGTTCAGTAGGTCATAAATTTTGCCTGCTCTGAAGTTAACTGGATCCACAAGATGTAAATGTATTACTCATCCACTGGTTAATTTGTATGCTCATTGCTTTCCAACCTCTCCACAAATTGATTTTTAGATTCGTTATTTAGCCAGGAAGATATTTCCTGGCTCGTCCCTCAGAAGGTCACAGAACAACATGACGCCACTGACTTCCACAGGGAAGCAGAAAGTCAAGCAGAGGGCTGGAGAAAAAAGTTTCCCCATCTCAGGCTCACTCAGAAGTCAATCAAGGTGCAAGCTGCACTTGGCAAATGCCTGTTCAGGGTTATGGTCCAGGTAGGGAAGCAAAGTGACAGGGTGGTAGGCCAGGGAGAAGGGCAGAAAAACCGCTGAAGACCATGGGTCTGGTCTGGGAGGGCGTAAGTTCATGTCTCCGGGTAGTCTCTTTCTTCTCACTTTCATCTTTCTGTACTCTGCCTGGATTAATCTTGAACCTCACAGGCTTCTGGCCTTCTGTCCTCTTAGTGGAGCTCTGCTGGCTCTTAGCCCGTTTGGAGGATGCTGTCCAGGGCTGTCAACGTCCTTGATAGCATCCTGCTATCTCCACAAGTTGTCCAAGGTCAATGACTACTTCCCACCTGAGACAAGGGGTGAAAAGTCCAGAAGAAAGTAAGCCACCTTGATCTGAGCCCTCTGAATATTTGATTCAGCGTGACATCTAGGTGGTGTGTAGCTTCACTGGTTGACTCAGGGTGACATCTAGGTGGAGCATAGCTCTCCATGCATGTTAGGAAGCTGGCTTGGGTTGCTGCTTGGCCCCGAGGTGTGGTGTCTGCATGTCAGTGGTTATCTCAGCCAGGCTTAGGACCATAGTGTGCCTTGCTCAGCGAGCTCTGAGAGGCCAGCTCTAGGGCTGCCAGCCTACCATGCCTTTTCATCAAAAGCTGTCAGTGCTTGGAATCACGGAAGTCCAACAACTTGGAAGTGAGACTGGAATATGGCTCCATTCCAGGCCTTACATCCCTGCATCTAAATAGCACTTCTTGAAAATTAACCCTCATCTGCAAGCAGGAGTTCCTAAAAAGAAAAATGCACAAAGACCAGATCCACAGCATTATCAGAGCCAATCAACTGAGTCATCAGCAGAGTTGCACCTCTGATTTGCATTGGACAGAAAGCTGCATGCCAGACCTCTGGAAAGCTCTCCTCTCTGCCCCTGCATCACACATTGAATGCTCTTATTACAAGAAGTTCCTCACTTCTGCTAAGGGGCAGGTTTCTCTTTCCCACAGGTGCTCGTTATATTCCTCCCTTACTCTTCTTTAGGGCGTTACAGCTGTGGCTACACGGCCGTGGCTTGGTTTCTGCTTTTGCTTTTTTGCAGCTGATTACATTTTGACAGCGATTTTGCAGCCTTTATGTACTAGCTCCCACTGTTTGTATTCTAGGAAACATTTACTGCCTGTCTTGCTTGCCAGCACTAGGATTGCTCACCATCTCTTGGGAACAATGAGAAATGATGTGTCAGAATTTACCCGCTTCCCAGCACTCCCTGTTTACTACAAGGACCCCATGGGCAAGAGAACAAATAGATTACTACAATTTATATCTCTCTGGGTAATGTCCCGCAGCTCCTTATCTTCCCAACTGGGATAAGGTTCACTCTGTTGGGCCTCTTTCAGCTCAGGAATTGTGTCATAGTGGCATCCACCGTGGTGAAAAATCACTTGACAGCAACAGTGTTGTGGGAAAAGCAAGATTTTCCCCCCTCCTTCTCCTCTCAGATATGCTTATTATAATGTGGTGGAAATTAGAGCTTGGCGGGAAAAGGTTGCTGAGTCCCATTAAAACTTTCTGCGATTTTCAAAGGTTCCCCATTCCTCAGTGAGACAAAGACCAGAGTTTAATGAAGATTTTCTGGTAAGATGGAAGTGATTACCTTGGCCAAGCCCCAGCATTGTGGTAGGGTGCTTTTGCCCTGCTCTGAGAAGCTGGGGCTCAAGTCACCACTGCCAGTTTGTTCAGAACAAATACTGAAGAGAGATTTTGTCTGTCCTGAAGTGCCTCTTAAAATGTCTATCAGAGGTGTCCCATTAGGTATTCAAATGTCCCTTTGAAACAGTGACTTGATCCTGGGATTTACACATCCCTTGGCACTGACTTTCTGGTACATGATAACCTGGCCAGGGGTATGGGAATCTGAGAACAATCCTGCCTTTCCCTAAAATAATTTCCAAGATTGGGTCAATCCCATGAAAATTTTTGGAGTTTTGACACATCGGCATTTTCTGCTGAAAATATATTTGTCTAAAAATTTCTCAACCGACTCTAGCAACAGAAGAACTTGGTTTACTAGTGAAGAAGACTCCCTCTCCTTCATCTTTTACTTGGTGTCATCACTTTCCCAAATCTTCCTCAAATTAAATCAACAATCACTGTCAGGGTACACTCCACCTCCCAAGACACCTTCAAGATCACCCAGCAAACTTTCTCACAGTGTTCTAACCTAAGCCTACGTAGTGGTGCCAGGTAGCCTCAGATGGTCTTAGCTCTTTGCATCTCAGACCCCAGCTGGGTCTTTGACTTTTGCTGCCTCCAGGGTAACTGGAGTTAGGAGTCCCTTCACTGAGGACTTTTTAATGAACTCATTGTGCTCTGCCTCCTCACAGCTCTGCATTGCCGAGGAGAGTAGGTCAAAGGAAATGGTGAGGAGGGACATGACTCTTTGTGCCTGCAGAAACTTCTGCTGTTTGTTGAGCCTGTGAAGCCCCTAAAGAAATTTCACTGGGATGGCTCAGATTTCCATTCATGTTCAGCCTGTCCTCGGTGAACAGTGCTTACCACACAAGACCAACACCCTATGAGCCTCCCAGTCTGCACAACACTTCACATTCATCCCCCACATTCACCCGAAGAGGGATGAGCATCCTTGTCTGAAGCCCCTGATGCAATCAGTTGGCTTAAAATCCTCATTTAACATTTTCCTTTAACCTCCCCTGTTTGCACAGGGAAGCCAGCCAGACTGACAGTGCTGGAGGGGGGAACTCTGCGTCTCACTGAAGGGCAGCAATGCTGCAAGGAAATGACATGAAAGGCTTCCAACCCATGCATTCGCCTCTCTCCTAGAAGAGTCATCTCCTCTGGCACGCTTAATCACCCTGCCCGATCAATCCCAATCTTATTCCCTGCAAGGAGGTCTTATTAATACTGGCTGAACGGAGTGGGATGTTTGTGGTCTAGAAGATTTTCCCTTAGGAACAAGAGCTAGACCACCAACCCTTTCACGCTGACCACCCAGATGGCAATAACCTTTGTCCGGTGTTGGCACAGGCTGGGCTTGACACCGGACATAGCACTGCTGAATAGATGGGTTGAAGCCGTCTGGGGGTGAGGATGGGGGAGGATGCAAGGAGACTGCAGGGAATTGTTTAAGAGAGCTCTGAGAAATATTGGTCGAGTGCTTCCATTTAATTATTCACTCTGCTTAATTTGTTCTTGGACAAGATGAATCGTTCATTGACTGTGCAGTCTGGAAGCAAGTCCTTCCTGACTAAACAGACTCAGCATTAAATGGTAAAATAAATGGAGGCTGAGCAAAGAAAATTCCTCCTGTCAGATTGATCACATCAGGGCAGGATTCTTGTAGGGAAGCCAGAGCTGATAGAAATATAAACACAAATTCTATAAACACAAAAACTTGCCAGAATAAGTTTCTACAGTTTTTCCCTTTATTTCAGCTATGATTTTTTCAGGAAATTTAGTTTTTGCAGAAAATACTACACTGTCAGTGCTGTCAGTGTCACTACAGTTGGTATCAACTAAGGGTCAGGGTGGATGAGTATCACAGAAATAGCTGTTCCAATGATACAGCCATTGCCTGAAGTGTCAGGACACACGGTGGGATTCATCTCTACCCACTTCAAACACACGGAAAGTAGTTTTCAGCCTTCAACCCCACCTGGCTTTATAGTCTTTGTAATCTCTCTTCACAGAGAAGTAGAAACCACTACAGGGCAACTCATCCATCTCAGGTGTATGTCAGAAGACAGAAGAAATCACCTTCCCCAAGGAGCATGGCGCATCTCGCTGACCCCAGCTGCAGCCAGACATCTGCAAACATCTGGTCCAGTCAGCCTCATTGGCAGGTAACGGGCAAGTTGATTCCACTTTTTGCTCCATCCTATGCAAGTATGAAATATTTCAGGGCATTTACTAAATACCTAAAGGTATTTATGGGCTATCCAGCCCATCAGGATCCCCATCTGCATTTGTCTTCAAAGCAGTAATTATATAAATAACGGATGGGTAGATTTACAAAGGAGTAAAGCAGCAACGTCATCAGCTCTTGATTTTTAACCACTAACTACCAACAAAGACTTTTAAGCAAACTGGAATTATTCATTTACTAACCTCAACCCTTGAACTGAATGACTGGCAACTGTAACTCCAGTCTGAAATCATTCAACCCTCATTTTCAGGTTTTTAAAATAAACAGGACCAAGCTTCACACAATAAAGATGTGAAAATTCTTCCAACACAAATGCCTGAGCCTAGTGCATGCTACATTAATTTTATTTTCCTTCTTTCATCCTGATTAAACTGTCCACTAGTAATTCTTTGCCTCTGGCCAAATGCAAACACAACTCTGTCACTAATAGGAATTGAGTACGTCTGCATAAAAATACAATTAAAGTAACAGTACACTTCACATTTCATGCCACTCAAATTCTCAAGTAGGTCTGTTATTATGGGATTTCTCATGCATTGTTAGAATTTTTTTGCATTACTCTAAGCAACTGACTTTCTTCTCTGGTCAATCACTATTAAATGTAATGCCAGACATTATCTTGGCTTGAAAGAGTAATAATAATTTAAAAATCCTGTCCTAGATGCTTGAGATGGTATTTTCCTCTTCTGAGAAAGGTTTAGACATGTGAAGGATTTTCCCATCCAGCATTGGAAGGAACCCATGGGTTTTTAAAATTTTGGGCAAAACCCAGAACCACCCAGCTGGTTATATGCTAAGGAAACTCTCCTGAGACAAGTGAGAACTGACATTCACATCACTGCTCTGAGAGAGACAGAGAGGAGGCTTGACCCCGGCACCTATAGCTGGAGAGGAGACTGCTTTCAGCACTGACTCAGTTATTGCAGCCTGAGAAGGGAAAAGGAGGAACCTTTGCCTCCAGCTGGGATTCCTACCCCCTCCTCCCAGTCAGAAGGACTTGGGAGCCCATGTTTTGACATTGAAAACGGTCA
>BJBW01005126.1:0-22973 GCA_004320125.1 Scolopax mira
GAAGTTCAAAATAACTCTGCATCTTGCTATTCTAAAATGCTGTTCTGTTAAACAGTGTCTATGAGAAGTGACTAGAGTACTAGGCAGCACGGTTTAGTATTTTGGCTGGTAGCTCTAACTAGGGATGATCAAATAAACTACTACTTGAATATGCTAAACAACCCAGGAGCATGTGAAATAGAAGGAAATGTTGTTATATTCTAGCAGAGAATGGGAATGTTGCTATTTGAAGGGGTTTTGCCATGACTGATCATTCCTTTTATCCAGCAGGTATTTGATTTACTGTGACTTTTCCAGAAGGAAATGAGTTTGGTAAAGTTTCCAAATACAGTAAAAATTTTATCTATGAAAGCTACCTGGTATACTAATGGAGAGGGGTCTTATTCTCCACCACAGATTCCTTCAGGATACTATCTCCAAACCATGAATTCCAACTTGCACTTCAGTGGATTTGTTTTGCCCGTTGCAGCAATGAATGTGATAAGCATCGTGCCGCTACTGATTCTTGTTCCTATCTTGGAATGCATTAACTCATATCTGTTTAGTTCCAAGGACACTGGACATTCTCCAACAATTTACATTGGTATGTGTAAAGTGCATCTGTTTATACAGGTTTTCATATATATTCTGTTTTTGAAAGAGAAACCACGGTAGGTGATGGATGATCCTATACAATTATTTCTGACTATAAATATTAAGATGGACTTGTTTTGGGATGACTCCGAGGTCAATATGTTTCAAATGAATTGTGGAAATGACAGTCTTGAAACAATATACTAGGTGTAAAGATAAAATGGGTAGCTTTTGTTTAGGGTGGAGATTGAGGCTCTTCTGACAGATTAAAAAATTTTGAGACACGCTCCTGAATAACTTGAAATCATCCTAGAGAATTGGTGAGAGAAACCATACTAACCTTTTAAACTTTAGACTTACTCTGGTTTGGTCCTTTTCTATATTGTTTATCAATTAATTTTTGGAAAGTTAACTTTGGAGGTTCTCTTCTGGGGGATGGGAGAGTCCTTCAATTGCTCTCTGATCCTGGAGAAATGTTCTGTTGCTCAAAATTGTAAGTTTGGGTTTAAATAACTAGGTTATGAATAAAGGCTTTGTTTTCTTACATTTTTATGCTCTAGCTGCATCAACATTCTGATTGCAGCTCATAAGAGCGAAATTATATTCTTACTAGTATAGTTATTTTCTATTTGGGCTGAAATAAAAGTATCTGGTTTGATTCTGTGTCTGCAATAGGTGTTTTTAGGACTGGTGAGCAAAAGAAAACAGGCAGATAGCTATGTAAAACAGATGGATGTGTATCACCAGATTGCTGTTCCCATTGAACAAGCTGAACATTTCACAGGTGGAAGGTTACTCAGAGAGGTACAGCGTTCCTCTCTAGCATTAAAATTTTCATTTGAGTATCTAGTATGGGATAAATGTCCAGGTGTTAATAGTTCTATTTATTATACTCCTAAACTGAAGCATGTCTTGTTGTACACCTCAAGAAAAGAGGAGTCTACAGAGGTGGGGTATCACCTCTTTCTCATGGACATGGTATGAGAATTCTTCCCTGTTGTGACTCCCCGTGTTTTCACCAGCAAGTGTTGTAAACACAGGCTTGCAGATTTCAGAGACATTTATAGCCTGAAAGTAATGATGGCTTTAGGAGGGGTTGGGCCTCCTTCCATTTTGTGTTGGTTTGGTTTGGTTTTTTTCAACGCCCACTCTGTCCCTCACGCCCCAACCCTCTTATGTACTATGGAAAAACTTCTTCTGATATCAGCTACATCTAGTACCACTAGAGAAGCAGCTTCCATTCTGTATGCACTTAAAACTATTCCCTTTCATAGTTATTGTCATTAAACTTCCTACAGTTTTTATCTTCCAGCCTGAATTACAAACCTCAGACAAAAATATTTATAAACGACTATTTTCTCAGTGTGCTACTATTAATTCAGTGCCCCATGGCAAGCAGCACAGTAAGTACCAACACACACAGAGGTATTAATCTGACTAAATTAGCCTAATTAAGAGTGTTATTAAGTTTTATACAAACCAGATGCATATAAACCAGCAGGTTGCAATTACCCTAGTTTTTAAAATAACATCTGCATTAAAACACAAAAAGCGCACTCAGATAATAATTTTCCTTAAAACCATGGAAATTTCAAGTTAGTATTAATGTTCTATCCTGTTTTGTTCAACAGCAGCACAATATATGCAGTGGTTTATTCTTAATAGCTTCATTTATTAAAATAGCCTCCTGTTAGGGGTGATAAATTACCTGAGGCATAAAAATACCTGTGAGTACAGACGATGGCTTTAGATATCCAAGTATATGACTGCACCTGCAAATATGGTAGACCTCTAAGTGCCAATATGTTTGCCAACAGTTAATTAGGTTCCAAATTATTTTCAGGAACAAAATTGAAAGCATAAATAGGCTGTTGATGCTAAGCCAGCCTATAACTATATTTTAATTCAAGTCTTGTAAGAGGAAGAAATTTTAAATGAGTTTCTGGAAATTTTAAGAATGTTAAGAATAGCAGTTTTAAAGGAGGAACAATGTAGACGATGTTGAACTGAAATATCTGATTGCTTTGTAATAAGGATCTACATGAAAATTACAATCTATGTTACTTTCTCTGTAGTTGTTGGTTTATTTGTAAATCAGGTATTATCTTTAAAACATTAAAATCTTAAAGTGAATTTAGATTGTGTCCCAAATATATTGAGTATCTGTACCTCTTTATGAAAATTGAGTATTTAGTAATCGTAGGGTTTTTCTAGTTTAATAATTGTTTTGTTTTGTTGTTTTGCTTGGTTGGTTTTTTTAAAAAATATATTTTATGCTGCTTGTGCATCTGTAGTTGTCTGTCAGCTGCAGGCAAGAGGCTCTAGCTGAAGTATCTGAGCAATAGAAGCTCTTGCTCTAATATTCTTAATGTCTGATTATACTGAAATGTCTTAAGCCTTGGATTTACTCCATCCTAGGGTGCTGTGTGGAACAGCTCTCTGTACCGTACACAAAAGCAAGCCTCCAGTCCAATGTCTGTATCAAGTGATTTAGGAGTTGATGGTGACCATTTCTCCCTAAAAGATGCTCTAGTTTGAATGGTATTAATTTCAGGAAAGCTTTTTGAACTGTTTTATGCAGGATGTGAGATCAGGTAATCGCAGAGGTCCAATACAACCTTAGTCTCTAGGTAATATAAATAACCTTGTCCCAGAATCAGCCCCAAGAGGTCCTAAAACAGCCTGTTCTCCTGTAAAATTGAAGTCTCAGGTGGTCACTCCAAACTGCGTGTTTTAAAGAGGTCTAAATGGAGAAGAGGTAGGAAGAAAACCAAGTCTCCAAGGCTGTCAGTTTCTTCCTCTCCCACGTAATGTCTTAAGAGAAATATTGCAATTTCTGGGCATTCGGAGGTTACTTTATCTGAAATATTTTGGCTTTTAGTAAGGAAAATGCTTAAAATATAGCACTGTATAGTAATATTGAACTGCTTGAGGTTTCTTTAGTACTAACATAATTTTCCACAATGAGAACTCTTGCTTTGGTAGATTACAAGAAGCTCCTTGAGGGCTTTATATCTGGCCTTGATGAGGTGCATTGGCTAGAAAATACTGTTGAATTCTTTCCCATCATCCATTTTCAAGCAATAATTCATTGATGCTCTTATTAAGAGGGGCCTTAACATCAAAACAACTTCCAAGCCTCAGGTTAGTCAAGGGGGAGGGTATTTAAAATTGTGAAAACTCAAGAAAACTGTGCTGATGGAAGGGTGTGAGAGATGCTGCTGGGATGCGTGAAGATGCGAGAAACATAGATGCATGCAAAAATATCATAAGGCTACTTAGGTTTAGGAGTTTTCTGACTCTCCTGCCCTGACACCCAAAGAGACAAAGCTTATATATGTTATAAATATAATATGAAACAAAAGCCTTTGACTGTTGATGGCAAATCTAATATGTGCAACAATTTCCAGTCATGAAGTGAGAAGAGGCGTTGTAAGATATAGTCCAGGTATTTGAGACAAAGTTGTCAAAAGAAGCCTAATTCTCATACCTGTAGTTACATTATCACTTAGAAATGCTGAAGAATCACAAACTTAATCAAAATCAATGGGAGCTCAAAACAACAGAAGTATAAATGTTTCTAGCTCAGGGGACTCACTTGAAAACTTGGCATTCATTGTGTTTTTCTGTTCCGAGGGGCTACAACCATTTCATTCTGTCAACATCAAGAAATATAAAACAATACATTTAAATAGTATCCTCTGTGGGATGTATAGTGAAGTCTGTGGTATTTAAAAATACATCTGAGTTTACCAAAAACCTCTTCTTGCATCATGAGGCTAAATGTATAGGGTTTTTTCTGCCCTGTGAGGTCATGCAGCACTTGGATTTGTGTCTTTACCACTGATACAGGTGGTAAGACTCCCCAGACTGAATGTGCAGTAATATATATATATATATGCATTGTGGATCTAGTGTATTATGGATCACACAGTGATACTTTTTTGGGACAACTGAAAAAGGCTGGAGGCAACTGTAGTCCTATGGCTTATGTGTCAGCATTTAGAAAGCAGAAGATTCTTTTCCCATAATGCAGCCCGTCTCATCCTAAAATGTTAAACAGCCTTGGAAATGCACCATCCAACAAACTTTCAAAAGTAGTTTAAAAGAACTCTATGATGGAGAGAAAGGGGAAAATGTAGGAATCCTTGGTCTCCTGAGGTGGGATCTTTACTGGTGATCTTTCTGTCCCACATATCATGGTCTGCAGCCTTAGAAATACAGTATTTCAACTGCTTGCACTTTTTTTTTTAATAGAAAACAAATGGGTAAAGCATATGGTTTATATCTGCATTTCAGAATTTTATTGCTGCTTGAATAGGAGAATTTCTCCCTGATTGGCAGTCTTATTCCCACCCAATTTCTTGTGATACCTGGAAGAGAAGAGACTTTTCTCTCTCTCTTCTTTTCTTGCCTCCCCTAATCTTCAATAAAGTTCTTCTTTGTGACTTTGCTCTTCAGAAAAGTTTTTCCTCTCTCCTTCATTCTGAATCCCTAAATTCTTTGTGTTGAGCTGGTGTCCCTTCACCATACGTTTAGAGTTAGACTCACGGTGCAGCACGTACTCTTCGTGTTTGTGTTCAGAGGATGTATTGTGGAGAGAAAGGAGGGGAAGCTTCTTTTGCATCTCCTGGGACCCTGCTTCATTTAAATGCATGATCATGCTGTAACCACAAGCTTGGTGAGTACTCTCTGTGCTCTTTTCCCAGTTGCAGGTCAGTTGTCTGCTGCGCTTTCCGTGATGGTTGCTGGCTTCTCTGAAATACACCGAAAGCATTTCCCTCAGGTGGAGCAGACACTTGCCGAGGAGGTTCTCCTGGTCTCCTCCATGTCTTGCTTTCACTTAGCTCCTCAGTACATCCTACTTGGAGTGGCTGAAGCTTTGGTAACTCCCTCCTGTAAGTAAAACCTCACAGGCAAAAGCAAGTTTCCTGATTTGCAGAGAATGATATCAGCTTCCTAAAAATAATTGCCATCATCTGATATTTTATCCCTGGCTCTCTTCCACGGCCTTAATGAGCAGATTTGTGCTTTACCTGCTTCAGAGTAGCATAATTTGTCTTGCTGGCTATATCTCAAAGTGAGCGTTGTTCCAGATTAACTGGAAAGTGACACAGCCCGGTCAGGTCCCTGGGGTCCCCAGTGTGTGGTAGTGGTGGGGTGACCAGAACAGTGGGATTCTGGACTTGGATGCACAACTGGTCTTGAAGCTAAGCCTGCTTCAGGTGAGGGCTGGACTGGACGAGCTCCTGAGATACCTTCTGACCTGAACTCTTCTGTGATGATTTTCTTGAGCTGTAACAAACATGCCCATGGCAGCTGAGCTGTGGTTGTGGTCTATGAGCCCTCTTTAGGCCACAGTCAAAGGAAGGTGAAGCAATTTGGCTTACCCCTTTTCATTTGTGGACACAGCTAATAGAACTATTACACATTTTTCACTGACACAGAGCTTATGTGGGCGAGGAACACAATTCAACTGCCAGGCTAACCTGGAGAATGTTGTAGGTAGATGCCGTATTTGTGTTTGTGCTCCAACCAGGAGTCATGTGAACATGCCTGCACAGAGCACCATGCCTTAGCTTGTGGCATGGACCCAGAGACAAACATTCCTGTTTCACAGAGCACAGGCAGGGCTTTGCTGACACCTGCCACCCGTAAATTACATAGACATGCTCTCAATTGTGAGTCTGAACCTTCCCTTCCTTCCATAACTTAGCTTTCCAAATCTACCCTGACATTCCCGAGGCTTATTTTCTTCTGAGGAGCATGCAGAGTGCTTACCAGTGTTTCACCTTGCAGAGGCTAAAAAAAATAATGTTAGTATTACAAAAATAATCTAATCAACATTCACTTATAGACACGGGTAAGGTAATTGACTAGCTGATCTCTGCAGGCATTTAATTCTACAGGTTGAGTGTCGTCTGTTGTTCCAGTACAACCCCAGAAATGTTCAGATTTTTACATAAGAGCAGGAAATAACTTCAGTGTCTCAGCTCCGCTCTTACACTCTGAGACTACTGAAAGCTGCGGGTCACGGTCTGTCACTAAAAAGGTAATTTTCCCTAGTTTTAAATACTTAGTGCTTTCATAATGCCTCTTCATCCGATAGCTCTCAAGTACTTAACGGAGACAGGTTTCCAGGCAGGTAATGTGGTTTCTAGGTTACAGGCTAAGTGTAACTGAAAACTGTGACCTTCTCTGTTTAGCTTAACAAAAAAAAAAGGTTAGGAGGTGGCTTGCTTACAGTCTTCTCATGCAGAAGCATGAGAAGAATATTGCTGGTAGAATAAGGCTTCTTTAATCTAGCATGCTGGGACATAACAGAAGTTCAATGACTTGGAAGATGACATTAGCTGTTAGAAAAGACATAAAGCTCCATCTTGGGTTTGTTTTGATTTGTGTTTTTTTTAATCTTTAGATTAAATTAGAATTTCTTAGGAATAAAAGTTGTCTTCCCTATTTTTAAATAAAGATTAAGTTCTCTGCTAAGAGCTGCAATTACAGGTGCTATTCAGGAACCCAGGTAAACGGATCTAAGTCTGAAATTTGAGATTTTCATGTAGAAAACTAAAGGTAGGTACCTAAAATAGTAAGTTACTGCTGTAGTTGATGGGGATACAGGCCTCCATTCACTTGCCCACCCCTAATTTTCTGGCACCATTTGTCATGGTGTATTCTAGGTTAAGCAGGCTCTTCATGGTACCTGTGTGTCCTCCAGCTGCTGATGGAGAACAGGGTTGTCCCATTGGTATTGCACCTTATCAGACAGCCCCATGCAGATGGCTAAGGTGCACTGGAGCATTTCAGGCAGCACTGGGCATCTGTATTCAGGCTGCTAAACTGAGCTCTAGGTTTCTGCTTCAATTTGAACCAAATTGCTGTTCGGGAACCATTCAGTGGATCTCCCTGGATGGTAATGACAGCCTAGACACTTAAAGAGTTGTTTCACCTTTCCTGACATTTTACTGCCTTTGTTATGCAGAAGGTCAAATTCAATTATCATAATAATTTACTTGACTTGAAAGTACATGATCCAAGTTGAAGACAGAAATGTTCACACTTGTAAACAGAGGGAAGAGAGGAGATATCTCTTTTCTGAAGTGCTTGGTTAGAAGAGCTAGATTTGGCATATTGAACTCTTTATCTACATTTGAGCCCTGATACTTACAGTATTACTCCAGAGGAGTGGAGAATGCAATGGAAACAGAGGGGGCAATTTAGGTAAGTAGTATGCAATTACCCAAGCTGAATTTGGCCAAGATGCGTGTTTTGCACCCCGGCTTTCAGAAGGGAGAAATAACCCAAAACTTTTTTAGGCTCTTAGCAACTCAAATTAGCTAGGACACTGACTGTACAATGTTTCAGACTCTGCTGTTGCATCTACAGATGGTGTCCTGGGCTCACCTACTTTCTCTTGCCCTCAGGCTTTTGGTTCCTACTGTGAATAAGGAGAAAACACTGCCCATGGTATTTTTTTTTCTTTAATATGTTTCCAAAGCTCTCATTTGGACATCCAAATTAAAAAGGGTGGAAGATGATGATTGCAAAGTTTCATTTGTATTCAGAGATGCTTCAGGCAACTCAGCATCTAAATAGGATCCTTCTAATGACAAGTTTCTCAAGCTGGAGGTCATTCAAACTCAATCAAGCAAGCTGGGGGACACTGGGGCTTGGAGAACAAGTGTGGATGAGGGCTTAAGGTGTGGAATTGGGAAACAAGGTTTTGATAACCAAAATGCTTAAAAGGAATAACTATTATATAGACTTGCTGCTACTGTAACCTAGTTTAGCCAAACTACAACTGCTGGAATTATTTCTAGTCTTCTATGCTACAATGGCTTGCCACAGGTCCCCATCTCCACCACAGCTGTTGCTTCTTCTTAGTTTGCTTAGTCTTCTGGCAAGAAAGTGAAGAGCAATGTCTTTAAAATTAGCTAGTGACTCTGGGGGTTGATCTTTGTGGAAAAGAAGCGTTGTCCAGACTTAAGTTAAAGCAAGGTAACTGCCCAGGTGAAGGGAGAGCTCTGGATTTTGGAATTATTGACTAGTAGTCATGCTGCATTGGCTCTGGCATAGCAGGTCCTGCTGTCCTACAGTTAAATATCACATCTGCTGTCTTCACGCTTGCTGACTGCGGTGGTGTTTCTCTTGTCTTGCTATGCCTCAGGTTTTAAAAGGTGAAAGCAACTGTCTGGGTGAAGGATCTTTATGTGCTTGTGCAATATCAATAGTTGTATATGGGATGGCTTGTTACGGGATGGTTTGTTCATTTAAACCCTATTAATGAAGGATTAACACATGTGCCTGCCCTTCTGCAGCAAGTGTATTCCCTGTAAAATGTGGAGTGTCCCTGTTACAGACATGTCTTGTCTTTTTTCAACCATCATTTACTTTTATTCTTTCTTAACCTGTATCTGTATCTGCTTCCTTTCTAAGGTTCCTTACTGTCATTCTGGCTTGTGCCGGAAAGAATTAGAGGGATTTCCATGCATTTTTTAACTCTCTTTAATGGAGCTGGCTGCTTTATGGGAGCATTCTTTGTTCAGACAACCCACGCAGGCACTCAAGGTAAGAATATGCTCATGACTGGTATTCCTGAGCAGTTTTCTAATACTATTGATTTGGAGAATTAGGCAGCAGAATTAAAGGGGATGCCAAAGTTTTATTGATTTGTTCTCACAATTAAGATGGAATTAAGATAGGAAATAGCCTTCTAGCTGTATTCATCCAATTTTAATGAGTCATCTTAGTTTTGATAGGTGGAGTAATTAGAGGATGGCACCTTGCAGGAAGCCCTCACCTCCAATCTCTGTACTTCTGTTCTGGAAGACAAGAAAATAAATTGTCTAGTAAGCACCCTTTTCTGTTCTTGAAGTATGTTCATGTTAGCCACGCTGACATGGAAGCCATGAGAGCAATATTAATGCTTCAAAGAATGGAGAACATGCCTTTCTCTCTGTTCCACAGTGTAATAGGGGAAAGGAGGTTGGATTGAGTCTTTCAAAATTGTCTTGGGAATTTGCTCCCCTAGACCCTGCTTCTGTCTTGCCTTCTTTACACCTGTCCCTTTGCCCAGCTACTGGAAGAACCAGGTTCTGTGACAATATGGTCTCACTGTGATTTTACCCTTTTGCAGATGAATACTGCAATTGCCAGAGAACTTACAGTTTCAAAAGGAGTTATTTCAGGTTCAGCCTCTTGAGGAGTATTTAGTATAAGTCCTGAACTGGAGATTTTTCCGCGTTGCTCGTTTTCAAGATAGGCCAAAAATTTCTCCAAGTCTTTTTTCCGCCTTCGCTGATGAATCTTTGTTCAATAGAGAAAAGACTTGTTTCATAAGTAAATTTATAAAGCACTTGAGTTCTTGAACCAAAGGAGAGGGATCCCTTTGTTTGCATGTCTGAAATAGTTCCACTTGCTGAAGCAGTACTTCTAAAGATGCTTTCCATTGATGAGCTTCGTTGTTACTGCCTTACAGGGAACTGTTCTCTTGTAGAGCACAGCTGCTGGCCCTAATTCACCACACCATTGCAATTACCATGGCTGAAGAATTTTGTAATGGCTCATGGGATAAGTTACGGGTTCTTCGCTTTCCTATATAAAGAAACATATAACTTAAAACTAAGGGGAAGGGGGTCCTCTTGAAAGGAGGACAACAAATTTTAATTCCTACTTGCAAGATCTGAAGGAACTAATGGTCCTCTGATACATAGTGCTGTTTTTAAGAGAACAATTCAATTAAAATTTTATTATGAGATATAGAAGCATCACTTAGGGATGAGTGAAAACCAGGAATGTTTACCCAAATGAATTGAGCAAAGACGCATTGAGTACCAAGGCATCCATGGTGGAGAGCAGATCTCCCTGAATTTCCCCCAGTGGAGTAGATTTTTTTTTTTTCATTGTGTAATATGGCTTCACTGAAACTTAACACTTCAAGAATGGCTTGAAGGTTTCAGGCTGAAATACTCCTGGCTTTTATGAACTTGTGTCAAAGTTCTCTGCTTAGCTTTGAAGAAAAAAAGAAAAGGTTTAACATGTCTTTGTTGTCAGAGCTGTTGTCCCTGTAGATGGAACTGACCCCAGTGTTCTCCTGAGTGAAAGTCACTCATAGGATTTCCAAGGGATTCAGCAATGGTCTGTGTTCAGATTAAGGTGCTGTAATGGAATAAGCCCCTAAATAGAGGATGTCTTCTGCAAACTTGAAAAGCTTTAAAGAAAATATTGTGAAAAACACTTCATGTTTGCTCTGTTGCTCTAGTTAGCTTCGTTAGATACTACTTTGCTTGTTAGTATGTAAACAACATATTATTGGGCTCTCACATTTTATTTCTAAAAATAATTGGAATCTTACTGGGTGTCTCTTTCCCAGTGTTTGCTGCTTGAATGAGATTAATTATTCGAAGTTGTCACAATTCATGCAATTCACAGCTTGTAAATAATAGAGAGATTCCTGTATCTTGTGGTATAACGCTTGAGACAGAAAAATTAAGAGTATTCCTCTACTCATCCCAGTGATGCTTTTGTCCTACTGATTTTCCTACTTGATACCAGTTGTTACAGTTAAAATTCTGTTGTTCAACCTGTATTTTTTCCTAACTCTTCCATTGTGCTTCTTGCAGTGTTCTTTGGTGTTTGTGATGAAAAGTAATTTCTATGTATTGGAAGACTAAAATTCTTTCCTTTTTTCTGAAAGAAGATGATAGAGTTTAAACAATGGTTCTGTAAGATTTAAGAAGGTTTAGTGAGCTACTCCTGGGCTATGGGTGCTTCTGTCTTGTCCCATGGTTCTTGTTTCACTAAAACCTGAGCCAAGACTATTTCTGGTTCTCCCATCTCTAAGCAATGAGACCATGTTTTCCATGAAGCAATTCAGGGTACAGTGAAGTAGATCCTCCAGTGTGTATTTTGAAGTGCTGAAGCACAGAGGGTGTTGACAAAATCTAAACACTTTTATATCCTATTTCATGTCACTAGTTTAGAATTTTATTTGGGTTTTTATTGGCAAAGTTGATCAGATATCAGTCACAGTCAAAGCTGCATTAATCATTTTTAATGCATCTAGGGAGGATGGTGTGAATATGATAAAATAAGACTTTTTTTTAAAAATCTGACGAGTGCAAACAGATGACGGGTGACAGTGATATTTTCAGTACAAGCTGGGAAACTGCTTTCTTTTGGATCTCTTACCTCTCCTAACATTTTAACGGAAGAAGATGCAAGACAAAACCTGTCCTCCTATGCCAATCATTTCAGAATACATTTCTCTAAAAATATTAATGTAAATATGTAAGAAAGAAAGAAGAAAAAAAGGTCAGAGGAAGGAAACTGCCCCAGATACAGTTTTTCCTGCTTGTATTTAGAGAACTAGGGATTTTTTGTAGGTTTGGGGGTTTTTTTCCCCAGTTTAGAGTCTTATGTGATTCTAAATACCAAAGATGATAAAGCTAAAGGATATTTCTTGCAGTCCAGATGGTGGTGTCCATTGGTGCCTACTTAGCTAATAAAGATTAGAGGCAGACTGAGACTTTAATTTGGGTATGATTAAACTCTACATATATGTGCCCACTAACTTGATGAAATGATGGAAGGTGATACAATTCATTTTTAAGATACAAATTATTTTTTTTATAAGCATATTCTAGGTTGCAGGATAGCTGTAAAAATGTGGGAATCGTACAGAATAGACTAACTTCTGGCTTGTGACCATTTTGCCTTATCTTCTGTGTTTTCTCAACACTAAAATATGGTGGTGTTATTCAATAAACAAACTGAATGCCTTCCTTTGCAACTTCGGGCTTTGTTGTTAAATCCCTTGAGAGCTCCAAGGGTTCCATCACAGTAACAGGTACCTTGTGTACACTTGGGTATGTCTAAGATGGCCTTACAGCCCCTTCCGCATCTTCTTTGATGGCTAGTATTGCCAGCAGTTTGTTGTTGTGGGTTATCCACCAGAAGCAGCCCAGGAAAGGGATGTTGTTCAGGTCCTAATCTCTGCTTCACCTACTTTTCTGCCTGTGTTGGTAGGGTCAGATGTTTTCTTAGTGTTGTATAATATTCATCTGTCTTGTACTACCTGAACATTTTTGATACAAAACCGATAGGACTGCAAAATGTCAGTGAAAGTTTACCAGAGCCTCTATTTCAATGACGTATGGCATAGCAGGCTTGAGGAACTGTCTCTGCCCAGATTTAATCTTCTAATTTGTTCTAAATGTGGCACAAAATGCATAACCGATTCACCTCTAACCAATAAGAAATATACACAGCTAAAGGAGACTTCTGATTCTCTGCGGTGATTCATGCTACAAAGTATTTCCATTGTTGGAATAAAAATGGAAATCAGGAGCTTGTTGCAGAAAGTTAATTCCCAGTGAGCAATTATCTATGTGACAAACCAACCTTGTAATTGGTACTTCTGTTGGCAATCTCCATAGAAAAGCAGAGGATTGACAGACTCCAAAGGCGGTGTCTTTGGGGGGGAAAGTGAATTGTTAGCATATTGCATGCTGATTCAAGGATGAGAGAGTGCTGGACTCTTCAAACCCTGGAGTTGCTCAGGGTGTCTTACTCCGGGAACACCAAACGAACTGCTCGATAAGTTCCTGATGCTCATGGCTGAGAGTAAAATTCCTGGAAGTATGAGCCCCACATCCAGTTAGCAGAGGGTGCTGGAGTCTGCAGGCAGCTTGTGGAAGGTGTTAGGCAGCTTGTGGTGGAAGGGGTAAAAGCATCTAAAGGGACTTCCACTGCCTGAAAAAAGAGTTGCACCACCGCTTCTTTTTTTTTTTTCACCTGGGTTTTATGGTTTTGCTGTGGTTGATGCTGGTACTTCAGGTGTTGATTGTCTTCAAGTGCAGACTGACTGGGGCTGGCTTTCTTTTTCCACACCTTGTTTTCCACAGTTATTTACCACCTGCACTTTGTCGCAGACTGGGCTACAGCAGACAACAGCAAAAGCAGCACAGGATACTGTAGAGGGAAGATGGCCCAATCATTACAGTAGTAGCTGTGTAAAGTTAGGTTTTCCAGATTTCTTAGGAAAGTTTCTCTAGACCTGTATTGCCTGTCTAGAAAGCAGGAGCAAAATAAATTGTAGAGTCAAAAAACCCATAGATTCTGTGAGAATGACATCTGTATATATATCTGGGAGGAGGTGGGGGATTCAAAGCACCTGCTGTGATTGTGTCTTAGATAATTATCTTTGTGTCTTTCATATGAGCAACATCTTGTCCTGCAAGATAAACTAATTCTGCTTCAAATGTCTGCTTTGCCAGGCAACTGGTTTCCACACTTGCTGCACGAGGGTAAATTGGAGAGATTCTTCTTCTTCTTGGCTTCCTTAATGATGGTGAACACCCTGGGATTCTGGACCATTGCACACAGGTACACGTGAGAAAATGAAAGCTTGATGTCTCATTTGTAGATAAGGGTAGAAATTTTTTCAAAACCTGGTAAACTTATGTGTAATAAAGAATTGGTAGTGATAGATCATATGTTATCATTCAGGGTTCAGATTTTAGCATTTTTTATCTGCCTTGAGCAGAGAGATAGCACAATAAGAATTATTGTGGTAAGGTTAGAAAAACAAACAGTCTGATGTAATTAGCCTTGAACGTTTAAGGGGTCTTGCTAATATGAAAATGCCTTGAAGAAAGAAGACCATCCTAGTCTTTGGGGGAGGTGTAAATATGTTGGCGTGGAGTTTAGGTCACAGCAGCAAGGTATGTCAGTCATGGAACTGAGCTCCACTTCACTTGACTTTGTACCAATACACAGAAAACGTTGCTCGATGAGCTACAACTTCAGTATAGGACAGTAAGTGAAGGGGTTGCAAGAGAAGAGCAGACAGCCAGTGGTTAATGCTGCAAGCAGTGGTTTCCACAGAACAACCCTGAAATATTTTCTGGTACTCTACTGGGCAATGAGATAAAAGCAACTTTCTGCTGGAGACAATGCAATTGCTCTATTAGCCCCCGCACAGTAAGCAATTGTATGCCACCTATAGAGCCTAAGTTTAATGCTTGTATATTGCCTCACAACTACGATCCCTTTTTATATCCAGAGTTGGCCTGCCTCCTCTATTTTGGAACACTTAATCACATTTAACTTTGTTGTCAGTGCTATAAGTAATACCTGTGGTCATGAACAGGGAGGAAAGCAACCTGTGTCACCACGGGTGGGGATGTTCCCGTGGCTGGCATTCTCTCTTCGCCGTTGGGCTGCCGTTCTATGGAAATCCTTCAGAAACCTTGATGAAGCAGTGATTCAATAATGACGATAATAGAAACTTTCCAAGGGCACTGTACTTCTAGAACTCTTGAGAAAAATACTGCTGTTCTATTACATATAGCACTCGCTTTGCATCACCAAAGATTACTATAGCATCCTGTCCATTATCCCAACGTACCCTGAGACACAAGTGTCCATTTATTCTGGTGACTAGTTCTCCCTTCTTTTCTTTTAAATGTGACCCGAGTGTTGATTAGAAATGTTTCTCCTGCATGTACTTTGTCTTCCCTTTTATAAAATGGGATCTTATTCTTCTGCAAAATGAAATTTTCATTTCTGATATCTACTGCTGAAAACTAAAAGGTTTTGCTTGTCAAAAAGAGGCTATAAAACTGGGCTATTAAGTGGCTATTAAACTGAACGAATAATTTGTGGCAAAATTGACATATTTTCATGAGGAAATTTGATGTCCAGTCTTCAAAAACAGAAAAAAATAATTATTTCAAATTGGTATTTTACATCAAAATCAAAGTACTTCATTTTTCAATAAGACAACCAAAACCCATGTGAAATGTGTTTGAGGTAAAATGTAATTGTTCCATTTTGTGCTAAATAAGAATTCTCCCAGTGGGAAGGGTGAAAAACGTAAGGGCTATTCAGATAAACACTGATTTAGGGGTAAGGGAAAAAGAGGCTTTAAAATTCTCAAATAGGAAAAACCATACTATTTTTTTTCTCTGCAGAAAAAAAGCATGTTTCTTTTATAGATTTGTTAAAATGGCACAATTCAGCTACTGTCAACACCTGCATCCTATTTGATGCTTCTCATCCTGAAGTTCTGAAAGGTTCTAAGAAAGTACATATCATTGTCCTGGTTTTTTGGCTGCTTAGAAGTCCAGGACTCAGAAGGCACAATAACTTTCAAAAATAATACCTAATAAATGATAGGTGAAGCTAATCCCAGAAGGGTGATTATTTTAGGCTTTTCCTTCTCTATTCTCCCTCCCAGATACAACAATCTGAATCAGGAGTACACCAGTGAATTCAGAGGAAGTCTTCCTGAAGAAAAACTTTTGAAGCATGAAAAAGCCATCAAGCATTATGGTGGTGTCCTGGAACGTTCTCCCATTTTGTCTCCTATGGAGAAAACCTGATAAAATTTCATCCTTGTTTGACTAAATTTTGATTGTGTTACCAATCGGCTCTCTAACGATAAATTCCCTAGTATGCTTGAGTGGAATTACCAAAGTATTTATGAATTCAAAAGTTCACAAAATAACAGTTGTCATAGGATTTGGCCTTGTAGGCTGCTGCACTGTTGCAATGCACATCAAGGATAATGACTTCACTGCTTGACATGGTTGATGAAGAAAGGCTTTTAATCTCTATAGGGAAATAGATAGGTATCCACATGTATTAGTAATCATTCAAAATTAATAAACTCATGTATATATTTGTTTAGCAAATTGCTTTGTGACAATATCATTTACAAATAATTCTGGAGTCTGGTATTAGCTGGTTGATACTTGCAAGGGGAGACTTGTGTGCTGTTCTTGGCTCTGCTACTTACCTGCTACCCAGCCTTCAGCTTCTTTACCATAGTTTCCCCGTCAGTAAAATGGGTGCAGCTGTGCTAACCTTCTGTCGTGGTTTTGGCTGAGATGGAGGTGACCTTCTTGTTGGCAGTTGGTGTAGTGCTATGTTTTGGGTTTGAGATAGGAATGCTGTTGATAGCGCACAAATGTTTTTGGTTGTGGCTAAACAGTCGAGGCTTTTTCTGTTCCTCACACCACCCTGCCAGCAGGCAGGCTGTGAGTGCACAAAAAGTTGGGAGGAGATAACAGCTGGGACAGCTGACCCCAAGTGACCAAAGGGATATTCCATGCCATATAATGTCATGCTCAGTATATAAAGCTGGGGGAAGAAGAAAGGGATGTTCAGAGTTACAGCGTGTGTCTTCCCAAGGAACCATTGCACATGATGGAGGTGGCTCTCCTGGAGGTGGCCCTTGAGCACCTGCCTGCCTATGGGAAGCAGTGCATGAATTCCTTGGTTTGCTTTTCTTACCTCTTTTTGCTTCTGTGTTCTCCCCCATTCCAACCAGGGGGAGCGAGTGAGTGGCTGCATGGTGCTTAGTTGCTGGCTGGGGTTAAACCATGACACCTTCTTTGCAAATTGCTTTGAGATCTACCCAAAATACACTAGAACCTATACGCTGGTAATAAGTCCGTAAAGTATGTCATGGAACATTGATGCTGAGGCATCAAGTCTTTGATTTGGCAGAAGCACTGTGAGATTTGTCATTCCTAAAGGATGATAGACAGAAAATTGCTAGTAGGAGAACTGCAGACTAGAATTTATTTACATTGAAATTATTAATTGTAGCCCAGTTGAAGGAAGCAAAGGGAATAAGGAAAAGAAGATTGGGAGAGTAGATGCAGTTGGAAATGGGAAAAATTATTAGTAAAATGTATTCCACTTTAATGATCTAATTAGTGTTAAACACTCCCCAAATTGGCTGATGCTAGATTATGTAAAATGTCTGTAGATTATTGTAAATGATGATAATCTAGCACTTAAAACAAAAAAAAATTTTTAAGTCTTTTTACTAAAAAGAATGGGGATAGAAGTGGGGTGTTTATGTGGTAAGGAAATATATTGAACCCAAAACCTAAAGGAGCACTTCGTTATCAGGGTACTGGAAGTGTTAGTCAAGCCAGAACGCTTGCTAGATCTAAGGAGTGCTCTACCACAGCAGAAGCTATATTAAAGGAATATAATGCACTGAAGTGACACAGAGGGTCGTTTTTGAGCTGCAACTATGACAGAACTAGTAAAGGAAATAATCTCTCCACTGTTAAACCATATTTAATGCTGTAACTTTGTGAGGGAGAGCAAAATGTAGTAAAAACCTAAGTTGGAAGGCAGGCAGGAGCTGTTAGTTTGATCTCACTAGTATTTAAGGTTGGTTGTTTTGGTTTTTTTAAATTAAAAGAGAATATTTAAAATCCTGAGATAAAAGGAAAACTGAATAAAATGCAACATAGATGTATCAAAGGAGATTTGCCAGATCACCTTAATGTTGGTGTGTAATGAGAACTCATTTTCTGAACAAAACGTAGTAGAGATGATCTGCATTGATCTCAGCAAAGCACTTGACGTCCCTCATGGGAAATAACTTTTGAAGATGGAGATGAGGGTCAGCAGAGGAGCTATGATGTGGTTGAGGGACCTGTTTAAGCCCAGATGGCAACAGATGTTGTAGAAAGGGGAGGTACGCATCTGGAAGCAAGTTTTTTTTGCAGAACTTGTTTAATATCTTCCTTCATGGTGAATGAGAATGTGATCCTAAGATGCACTGGTGAAGATGGAATCTAGTCTTCATACATGTTCATCTGAAATGGTCTTCTGTCTCAAAGGTGTGCTTTCTGACTGCTGTGGGACTCTGTGCCTTCATGGTGGAGCTGGGTGCACGACTCCCTGTTTGCACAGGTGTTGTGGCAGGGGAAAAAAGGCTGCCTGCTTGCCTTGCCCTGGCTCTTGACCTGCCAGCAAGAGATGGACACTTTCTCCAATAGCAATAGCCCAGTGTAAACTGGGCTGGTGCTGGGGCTGTGAGAGGGAGAAGCAGCAAAAGGCTGAAGGATCAAGTCTCCAAGGGCACCAGAGAGTGGGCAGCAAACTAATTTCCACATATTTGAGTAAACCTGTCCATCCCACCTGACAGTTATTTGCTTGTAGGGTATTATTTTCTAAATGGTATTTGTCTTGCGATAAACCCCATGGAAACTCCTAGTTTCGTTACGTAAAGAAAAAGTGAGAAATTGTTGAATACTTGACCTTTGTCTTGTCACAGAAAAGCTGCAAAGATGTTGGCTGGAGTCTGCCCGTAAGAGCTATGTGGTCACTGACAATGCATTTGAGAGTTATACTCAAGAGAAGAAGAACTACTTCTTAGGGTGAAATCTGAGATTTGAGGCAGTGAGTATAATTGGGCCAGAGATGCTTTTAATGCTTAATGATAATAATTATCTTTTTTTTTTTTAAACTGTGAAAATAACAGCAGTTTGAAACAATATACATCAAGAACAGGAGCACAAGAAACCTAACTTCCTTCTAAGACAAAGTATTTCCTCTGGTGCGTGCTCAGGCTGAATGACCTCAAATTTCCTAAGACTTTTTTTTTTTTTCCTCTCAGAAATCAAGCTGTGAGAACAGATGACAGAAGAGAATGGAATGCAGCTATTGCAGTTTAATTGTCTGATGAAGATTATTCTGCAAGAAAAAGAGGATTAGTGAGCTCCCTGGACAGGACCTCTCTGTCATGCAATCATGCAAGAAAGGCTTTGGGCAATGGAGAAGGAAGCAATTGGGCAGCCCTCATAAAGAGGTACTCCAGGATATATAGGTTAGAATGGGCTTTGGGTTGAGTAGTTGACTTCTGAAAACTCTCTGCCTTCTTCACGTGGACTGGAGGGAGGCTTTTTCTATCAGACTTACTTAAGAACTTGGCCTTTTGGGTGGATGGCAAAAGAAAAGGCGTACTGATTGCTGGATTTGACTTATTTCAGCTGGTGGTGCAGAGGAATCTGTGTGCAAAAGTCTATCAATCATACTCACTGTTATGACAGAGCAATTTAGCAGTTATACCTAACAGACAGGGATGCTTCTTGAACTGCAGCATCTGGGACTCCATGCAAAGCTGATGGAATCCTTTGTGCTTTCAGAGCGTTGCCTAAACTTTATAAATCTTGTCCCAGCACACAGTGACATTAGTTTAAAGGACTCTGTAGGTTTGGTCTTGACTTTGAAGGAAGCTGCTTCTCACATCTGGTTTAATACATTAGGAAAACTAAAGATGTGCATGTATGAAATAATGCAATAAGTAGCTGGAAAATGCTTGAATAGCCTTCTTTTGTTCAGCATTTTGTTGATCTATGGCAGTCTTTATGGGAGAAAACAAAACATTCAGATTTACTTCCCTGTGTTTGAGGTCGCTTCTTGATGTTGTGTTGCACAAAGTAAATCTAAGATATTCATATTTTAATCCTTGCCATAAAGGACTATAGCTTTGAAGCTTGTTGCAGAAAAAGTTGCCTCTTAAGAGAGGTTAGGAGTGACAGAAACATCCCAGTTCAGTTTTGCAGTTTGAGTACTGCCTGTATTCTCTAAACGTTCTAGCACATAGTGAAATTAGTAAAGAGGACTCTAGATTCAGGCTTTACTTTGAAAGAAGCTGTTCTAGTGCTGTTTGCCAGCTCTGGTTATAACTAATTGAGTAGGTGATGTGCTCAGTGGAGGTTATTACTAACCTTAAAAAGCCAAAGTATGTTGATGGTTACTGCTGGTACAGTTTGGGAGGTTTTTTAAGGGTTAAATGTGTGTTTATACTGTATTCGTGTATGCACATACCAAAAAAACACCAAAAAAAACCCCAAGTTCTGTCCCAAAGAGTTCATTGAGCACCTCAGTTATGTCTAAATGCATGGGGCACCATTTTGAGTGAGGGAGGGTGAAGAAAGCTCGCTGGAGAGGATTAAGATCTCCATCTGTTAAGTTTGCACTGATGATAAAACACATGCTCCCAGTTGGAACAAGATGCATTAAAAGAGCAATTTCACTTCTACTGCCTAGCAACAATGTCATTGAGCACCTGCAATAGTTTAAACATTAAGCATAATTGGCTTTGCTTGACATAAATCTGTAGTTTTGTAAATAAGAGCAGTTGAGTTTCCATGTAATACCAATTAGCTATAAGGAATGCTTTGTTTGCTGAAGCCTGCAGCTTTGCAGAGGAAAGAGGGAGCTGTTAAGACTCAGCAGCAGTAGTCAGAAGGTAGAACCCAGATCAGATACTACACAGGCTTTGAGTGTCCTTGTGCACATTATTTAATCTGTTTCAGTCAGGTTACCGAGGTATGAAAGGAAGAATAACGTTCAGAAGTCTTTTTTGGTAAAAAACCCTGAGTGTGTCCGATTAAAATACCTTGGAGGTAATTTTACAGCATTAAACTGAGCTGTCTGGGTCTGTGCTGGATTTCTTCTCCCTTCTTTTGCTTGGAGCTACTATTGCATCTTGAAAGTTCTTGTCAATTTTTTAGAATCGCTTGCTTTCCACCAGTGATGGACAAAAGAGTTGTGTGATCCACTTGACATGAAAAATCAGTTGTGTTCAGCTTCTGGAGGGGCTCTGAGTTGGAAAGATGAGGTAGGAGAATGCCTTCTCTGTGGCCCTCGAGCGGAGCTGCAGAGCAGAGCTAAAGCTTTTAGCCTGCAGCTTGGTGTCTATTTGCTAGAACAATTCCTAGATTTGTCGTGGCAAGGGAAATTACAGCTACCTTCCAGGAGATGTTTTGAAAGTTTTTTATTTAATCTCAAAAAAAAAAAAAATCAAAAGTGTACTTCTTCATGTCTCTGTTCTGAATAGAATCAAAACGAACTTTTCTATCTACCTGGTCTCTAGAAAGTCTCACCAAAGTAATATACTGTTGGTGTAACCCTTTAAATTATTCTAGTTTGTCTCTGTAACTGTAAATATAGATTTGCTTGATTCAGAGAAGGTTGACATCTGAACCTTATGCAGTCTACTTGTACTGGTGCTGACTCCTTAAACTCAATCAGTTCTGATGCTCAGTGGTAGTAGGACTGAAAGAAACTGCTCTGACAATGATGATTTATTTTTTTTCAATGTTTTGAAGATACTTCATTTCTGCAGAGTACTCAATAATGCACCTTAAGACTACCAAATTGTAGATGCAGCCTACACATTGTGTTTAGGGGATACATACTCCCCAAAAGAAAATTGTCACTTTTTTAAAAACATTGTATGGCCAGCATCTTTCCCTACTCGGGAGGTGGGGTTGGTTGTTTGGGCTTTGGGGGTTTTTGGGGGTATCTTTTGTTTTGTTTTAGAGTTAGTTTTTTGTTGCTTTGGGGTTGTTTGGGGTTTTTTCCAGACTACATAAAAAATGTAGAAGAGGTATATCTATAATTTGGCTGAAGGATAGTCCACCATCTTTCCAAACACCAGGATTTTGCGTAGAGCCAAAACATGCTCATTCCAGTTATCGAATTTGCTTCTGCGAAAGGGCACATGTCTAGAAAATATTGCAGATATTAACTTTACATTTTGAGGATTAGGCTTGGTTCCTGTTAATATGGGAAACTCCTGTTCAAGTGCTTGCTCCGTCACATGTGGCTTTTGAAACTGAAACTTTTGTGTGTATGCTGACTGGATGGAGACTAAATGAAGGTGTGCCTATTTTCTGGACACTTTAATATTAAAATACATATATTTAAATTATTTTTCCTTTCAGATCAGGAGTGTTTTGAAATCTGAAATGCTTAACAAACAAAAAAAAACCTCAACCACTTGGGGTGGGAGCAAAGACCAACACAAAAAAAACCCCAATCTCAAAGCAGTCACTGTTTGTCCTCCCTGCTTTGTAGCCTGGTAAAAAGCATCTTTTGAAAACAGATCCCGAATGCTTTCACTGTCATGTCATGTGAACTTCAGAAGCAAGATCTCTGGTGAGGTTGGGGATCGTAGTTATAGTGGCACTTTGTAAAAAAGGCACAGCAAGTTATCTCAGCTTTGTTTTGGATGGTCAATGAATGCGATATGAAGGTGCTGTCTATTTAGCTGGCAGAAAGAGGCAATCTTTGATAACAAGCAAAAGAATAAATTCAAAATAAATGTTGACTAGTAAAACAAAGGTTGCAAGAGGGTGCTGCTTGAAAGCAAACCCAACATTACATGTAATTCTGAATTTCCTTACCTTGGCTCATAGAGTTTTCCTGTTCTCTTGAAATTGTTCCTTTTAAAAGTTTCAGGTGAAAAACATGAGAGATTTTAATATCATGTTGACAGATGATAACCCCCTCAACAGGCTTTGTCGCTGTTTGTAAAAAAGCTGTCATTTAGTGGAAATGCTCTTTAGCTTAAGCTGTTTGTAAACTAAACTTTAATCATGAGAATATTGTGTAAAACCTTAAGCAACAAAAAGCTCTGCCTTATGTATAGAACCTGTGGGAGATCTGGAGAGGGACTCTTTGTCAGGAAGTGTGGTGACAACACAAGGGGTAATGGTTTTAAATTGGAAGAGGGGAGATTTAGATGAGATATTAGGATGAAATTCTTTCCTGTGAGGGTGGTGAGACACTGGAAC